>JAPMOR010089840.1:908036-924771 GCA_026543865.1 Argiope aurantia
TTGGAGACTCTATTGAAAATATTAAAAATTAATTTAATTTAATTAATGAATTAATAGTTGAAATTACATAATAAATAAAGAATTATGTCAAGTAATATAAAAAAAATTTTAAACCGAATTCCTACTTATTTTCTTATATTATTTATGATCAGGTGTCGCGTAAGTAATCTCAGAGCTTGGCGACCAAATAGAAATTATTGGACAAATTTAATTAATTAATATTTAAAAAAAACTGTATTAGCATCAAGTGTCATCCACTACAAGTTTAAAAAAATGTATTTGAATTTGAGTGGATGAATAAAAAGTATTTTATTAACGATTGAAAATTTATATATATACTAGCCGCCTTTCGCGACCAGCCGGTTCGCCAGTATTAACCGCTCATAACAGTTTTCAATTAAATATTTTAAGTAATTGGTCCCTTAATAGATTCTCAAACAAAGCATTTTTAATCTTCAAATTTTGATAGTCATACCAAACTTATACTGTTGTTTAGATCGTTTCTTTCAATTTACTATACATATTTTGCTAATTTGTTGTCATTTCCGATAAAACTACAACTTTAATTTAAAGTGGAAAGGATGAAATTGCAATTAATATAAAGATATTTTTAAATAAAACCAAGCGTTTTATTTTATTTATCATCTTTATTGTTATTTATTTATTTATTATTATTATTACTGAATATGAGTATTGCAAACAGAATCGCTCGGTATTTAAGTCGTATGTGAACTACAAAATATTTTTCATAGTTTATGTAATATCTAAAACAATAATTCAACAAAAATTTCTCAGATTCAGCATAAAATTCAGTTTTTAGTTTTGCTTTCAAAAGGATTGAAATGAAATCAATAATAATATTTTGTTCCGGCCTATAAATATTGTTACGAAATTTTCTTTACCGGGGTTCGTTTGGATAGTGGAAGTGATATGGTGTGTAGGACGCTCTATTAGCAGGCAGAAGTAGAATAAAAACAACGACGTTTATTTACACGAAGACACACAGGACAGCACAAAAGCGTCAACTATATACAGCACAGAAGACGATTATCTTCACCCGAGACGTGTAGCGTACAACAGCATACAACCAGAATCTACTGCAGACAGTAGCGCACAGCTCAGTTCAGCACGAGCTTGACTCAGTCGCTTCTACTTCTCCGACTCTGGCTCGGATTACTGACTTCGTCGACTCGACTCCGCTGCTCTCGAATTCGGACCATTCCGACGTCTTCCACTACTGGCTTCGTCCTCTCCCAACTCGGACTTGACTCTCTGGCAGCCGCAGCCCCTTTTATAGGTCTCAGGAGGCGGGGCTAGAAGCCTCTCAACCAATCAGGAACGTTCGAGGCGTATCTCGGTTCCTACTGGACGGATCGGGAAAATTCTCGAAGTTTCGGGTATTATCTATTTTGGCGCCAAATTTGTCGCCAAGTCGCCAAGTTTGTCGCCAAGCTCTGGGACTTCCATTCTAGTCCCATTCAGATGACTGTAAAACGTTCTTTCTATTGATGGAATAAACTATGCTGGGAAGCCGAATTGCAGGTTTGTAACATTGCTCCCCTCTTCAAAGACTGACGTCCCGGCAGTCCTACTTCAATCCAACAGCTGGCGTAGGCTTCCGTATGATGTTATGATGATGCTTTAGGCGACTCTCAAAGATGACATAATTTACTAATTTGGCGGCGACTGAAGATCCATCCAAACCTTCTGAATGATTTTGACCCGGACCTCTTCGTCGTTTCGGATTGTACATCCAGACTTGATTCCGCTCCTTAAAATGCAGGATGTCCCATGGAGCCAAACGCTGGATCGTAGTAGAGACCTCCGGAATGAATTCTTGCCAGGCTGGTTGGTTGGCCACTTTGAACTTCTTACATCGAACCAGCCGTGTATCAGGATGATCCAACGGTGCTTTCTGAAGACCACTCGAAAGCCAGGTATTCACATTCGTCGACAAAGCTTTCACAGAAATACGTCCATCTCTTCCCGGTCGATTCTCGACACTCGAGAATTGTCCGCAGCTCTCCACACTGGATCTTCTGAAGAGCGCATCCATTTTCGCAGGAAAGGTCCTTCTGCGACGATATAACATGTCCGGATGCACAAGAGATTTATCGGCTCCTATTTGCATCACACTTCTATGCAGTTCCACAGCAAAGATGAATTCTTGAAGGAAGTTGAGATCGTGACTACAGGGATCAGCGATTCCAGCCATGTAGTCTTCTTCCGTGTCACTATGCAAGGAGATACCAAGAGGCTTGCAGAGAGGTAGTTCCTTTAATCTTTGGGACGAATCCAATCCAAACAGGGTCGCATCAACTCTTGCATCCATAGGCATCGAGCACGGGTCGCTACCAACAGACCCGTCCGAAGAAAGTATCCTGCGCCTGCACTTTCGGTTCCACTTCTGGGGACTCATTCGGAGAAGACCGTTTCAGCTCCGCAACTATTTGACATTCTCCCTGTTCGCTCATCTCCTTATTGAACTTCGATTCATTCTCCGGATGGCTAGGTTCCTTTTCAGTGACACCGTTCTCTATTCGGTCTTCAGTCTTTTCTTCCACTTGGCTCTCGCTGCTTCCTTCTGTGATAACTTGGATGTCTTCAATTTTGTTAACTTTATCTTCTGGAATTTCTTTCCACGACGAAAGGCCTTTCTTTGATTCACTCTTCATGTCTTTCGCAAAGGCTTTCATTTCTTCCGTAAAGGCTTTCATTTTTCGCAAAAGTTCCTCTTGTCCAGCTTCCATAGATTTCTTCATCTCAGCCAACAGAGCCAGTAACTCACCATTACCGCTATCGTCCATTTTTGCTTGGGATTTCGTCAGCACCATACACTATTAACCACTATCCCACTTCTGACACCAAACGTTACGAAATTTTCTTTACCGGGGTTCATTTGGATAGTGGAAGTGATATGGTGTGTAGGACGCTCTATTAGCAGGCAGAAGTAGAATAAAAACAACTACGTTTATTTACACGAAGACACACAGGACAGCACAAAAGCGTCAACTATATACAGCACAGAAGACGATTATCTTCACCCGAGACGTGTAGCGTACAACAGCATACAACCAGAATCTACTGCAGACAGTAGCGCACAGCTCAGTTCAGCACGAGCTTGACTCAGTCGCTTCTACTTCTCCGACTCTGGCTCGGATTACTGACTTCGTCGACTCGACTCCGCTGCTCTCGAATTCGGACCATTCCGACGTCTTCCACTACTGGCTTCGTCCTCTCCCAACTCGGACTTGACTCTCTGGCAGCCGCAGCCCCTTTTATAGGTCTCAGGAGGCGGGGCTAGAAGCCTCTCAACCAATCAGGAATGTTCGAGGCGTATCTCGGTTCCTACTGGACGCATCGGGAAAATTCTCGAAGTTTCGGGTATTATCTATTTTGGCGCCAAAGTCGCCAAATTTGTCGCCAAGCTCTGGGATTTCCGACGCGCTAGTCCCATTCAGATGACTGTAAAACGTTCTTTCTATTGATGGAATAAACTACGCTGGGAAACCGAATTGCAGGTTTGTAACAATATACTTCAAAAATTATGAAGTCTAAATTTAATGCAGTAAGGTATCATATTCTGAGAAATATTCTGGACATACCAAATTTTAAATAAATGAATGAATGTTTCTATTTTCCACGATCAACTAAGACTTATGTATGAAGTTATAAATGTTAAAAATTTAGAAAAACTCAACATTTTCATAATCTTAGTCCAATTAATCTTGAGAAACCTGCGAGCTGATTGGCGTATTTTCTTTGAAACGATCGATGGAAAATCTAAAATTATCCTTTTTTTATTGAATAGTGATATTCAAATTTTCATAAATCAGTCAGTTTAAGTGATTGATTTAGTTGATTGGAAATTAACTCTTTTTATTTAAAATATTAGTGTTTCAAGAACATTTTGTTATTCGTAATTTCCACAGCAGAAGCTTAATGTAAAATCAAAAATTCGTTATTTATTAGAGCATTTATTAAATCAAGTCACATAAAATATAATCATTTTCCATTTAGACAATTTTAGCAGATCTGTGACTTACTAAAGGTTTATAAATCAGTTGTGTGGCCCTGATTTGAATGGATATCTTGTCCATATTAAACAAAACTTGCCTTAAAATAAAACTGATTTATTGGATTAATAATATAGAAAGTCTAAAAGATCATAAAATAATTTTTCTTGAATTTATTTTTTAGAAAAAATAATATTTCATATTTGTTTCCTTTCCTACAGACACGTGCCGAAAATTGTATTTTTGCAGATTTCATTTCCAAAAAGATTTAATTTATTTTTAGTTTAATCAATGTCATGGCAACACTTTGAAAAAAGCTAATTTTTTCCCATGAATACGAAACGTGCTCGAGCAGCTTAAATTTTATTTTTATTTTGCACGAAAAAAAAAATGTTGAAAAATATATTTAAAATATTTATTTAAAAATTCATTAAAAATAGAAATTTAATTTTAAGGTCAAAACATTGGTATCATTTAAAAGATAAATTTTTGATCTTTAACTTGATGTAAAAATCTTTTTTGTGCGGTAATATTTTCGGAAGTTATAGCAGAAACACGACGAAATTTTGCTTAATTTTTAAATAAATAAAATTCTAATTAAAAATTCGAAAAAATAGCCCCAGGTGCACATTCTCGGCCTCCAAAGTATACACGTGCCAAATTTGGTAGCAGTAGGTTGAATGGTCTGGCCTGTACACACACACACACACACACACACACTGAGCTTTATTATAAGTACTACATAGAACAAACACATCAAAAGTAAACATAACATTTCAATAGTTGCCAAAAACAAAAGAGAGAAAAATTCAATTAATAAGCTGACGATATTTACAAAAGTAAAAATATTCAAACCTGAAAAGGAAAATATATGAGTTATTCCATCAATAAATGCCATAAGTTTGTTTATATCTTCATTATTTAATGAGTCATTAAACATCAAAATGGGTCCGGGACTAAATAAACACCCTGTATAGAGAGTGTAAAAGATCATAAAATAATTTTTCTTGAATTTATTTTTTAGAAAAAACAATATTTCATATTTGTTTCCTTTCCTACAGACACGTGCCGAAAATTGTATTTTGTATTCATTTCCAAAAAGATTTAATTTATTTTTAATTGGAGCTTTAATCAATGTGATGGCACACACACACACACACACACACACACACGCACACGCACACACACACACACACACGCATACACACATTGAGCTTTATTATAAGTATAGATATAGGGAGAGTGTGAACTAATAGAAGGAAATGAAAAAGTACATGAAGGTACAATTCCGTAATGAATAATACTGTAACTCAGTTTTATACGTTATGGTTATTTTTTTCACATTCTGCATATTATACTCGAAAAAATGTTTTGATAAAACAAATTCAATGGCAGAAATTTTATTTTGGAACAATTTAGCACGTATATAAATTAGGTCAAGTGAGAAATATGGGTATTTTGTTCAATCCAAAATAAAATAATGGTAGGACAGACACATTTTGCTTTTCATTCATTTTTCCAATTATTATTAATTAGTAAAGCACAAGAAAAAAAACATCTTATTTTAATCAAATTAACAACCTTGAATTTCAATTAGCATTACATTTAATATCAAATGTTTTAAAAATAATGCAAGGACAAAAATACAAGGTCATGACAACTATTTTGTAAGAGAAAAACGACATAAAGCACTTAACTTCGAACTAATTATTTAAAAGTGGTTAAAAAAAACAAACAGAAAATCTTTCCAGAGCAAAAGTACTACGTAGTTTTGTAATCATAAAACGTGGCAAAAATCGGCTATTTTCCAGCAATTTTTAAAATTTTCTTTATCGCCTTATAATAGAATTAGCATTAAGCTAATACATTTTTTTCGAAAAGTCAGATTATAACTTTCAGTAGCACATTCCCTGCAAAATCAAAAATACATGACATTACTTCAATGCACAGTTTTTTTGGGTTTTTTTAAATCACCGTCATGGTTTTCACACAGTATCTTGCCGAGGAATTGCAATATAGAACTATTATTGAGATTTAAAAAAATAGCGTGAGTGGTCTTCTGAAGCTTTCTCGCATTTTTTTTAATAGATGCACTTGCATGTTATTAACCGTATGCCATTGATGAAAAATAATTACGGAATAGACTATATTAGTCGATAAATCGTTAGGAAGCAGTTAATACATAAATACAAGAAAACTTAATGAATTTTGGGCGCCTTTTTTTCCAACCGATCAAAACAAAAATTGACACAGGTATAAAAATGTAGTAAAAAATCATATACACACTTCATAAATTTAAGCCGTTGGGTTTTTGAATAATCACGCTTACATGCTTGAGAAAATATCGACCGGTCAAAACCTCAATTCTAAATTTCATGTTATTTATACTTTACACGTCAAACTGCAATTGAACAGCCGGTCAGACGCATTTACTCTGAATGCAGTAATAATCAGTAAGCAGTCTTCAAAATTCGACAGAAAATTTACAAATCTGGCTTAGAGACCATTCATTAAATTTCATTTATCTAGTTCAAAGCGTCTATGAGTTCTCGTGTTTCGTAAACAGAACAGACATAATCCCAGAAATGTGTCTTTCGGACACAGAAAGATTTGTAAGGTCCTTTGTTTGTCAAAATCTAGGATTCGAATTTGATGATGATTACAGTATACGAGAAAATAAAAATATCAACTTCATTTATTTTCTTTGCTTTTGATAAGGCTTTAAAATGAAGCATCAAAACTGATATATTATTTGTTAAGAAAGAACAAATGACAAGAATGCTAGGAAAAAAAAAAAAAAAACTCACCGCAGTTAATAAAATATCTTTAAGCATTAAATTATTTTTGCATTGAATTTTAATAATTTTTCTCACCAGACGATGCTTGGAACTTTGATTATGATAGCCTTTAATGTTGACCTAAAATTTATTCAATAATCAGTAAGCACTATGAGCATCTTTAAAATATTTCAGTTGAAATAAAATCGGTAAAATGCATTGAATGATCAGTAAATGCGATCCTGATAAATGCCATTGGTCGAATTCCTACATTAAAAAAATAAACAATTAATAAGGATAAAAAAATGTCTTTTCAGTATTTCAATTGTCATAAAGTCTGTAAAATATACTGGAGAATTAGTTACCTTCAAACATGGTAAACTTTGACATTTTATGAAATTAAGAGACAAAAGTACACGGTACTTGAATGAAAACAGCAACTTTACTCTGAAATTGTCAATGTCACTGTTATTAAATAGGAAAAAAAAAATTATAGAATCCAAAGCACTTTTTTAAAGCCACTGAAACAAATTGTTACTTTTTTGAAGATGTGAATAACTAGAAAGTGTGTGTGTGTGTGTGTGTGTGTGTGTGTATAAAGTTGCCGAATTCGACCGACAAATTCAGAGGGGTGATAGTAGGCATCAGGAAGATAAAGAATCACCATACAGCATGGGGTCCCAAACGACGTTTAATTGGTGAAAATCGCAAGAATATAGAGAGTCAGGAAGCTGTTGGAAACTGTAAAAAAAATAATAAAATAATAAAAAAATAACAAATAGTGTTTTAACTACAATTTTTTTTTTAATTGAAAGCACATTCTTAAAAAATTTTTTTCATGCTGGTAACATGCGTATGATGATCTAGGGGGTTGTAAATTACTGAAAACGGAAAAGTAGTTTAGAACCCATATTTGCAAAAATATTAAAACTTGAAGAAAAATAAAAGCTGGAAAATGTAAGGAATTTTATATTCTATAATTTGATAAAAGTCTGTAGTGTGAGTTCTGGGGAGTTTTAAAAACATTCAAGGAAATCTAAAATGGGAACCAGAAAATATCGCTGCAACATCAAAACCAATGTTAGCAGAGAGCGTTGTCAAATTCGAAAGACAAATTCGGAGCAAGGCATTAAGTAGATGAAAAATTACCAGAAAACTTAGGGTCGCAGGTAACATTTATTCAGTGAAAATCACAAAAAACAGACGTCGAAAAGGCAATGAGTCTGGAGGAGAAAATGGCCCTATGAATGCCAGGATTAGGAACAAGGTAATCGAGAAGAAGCCTTCTCGTAAGCAAATTTTTCATGCGTTCGAGAAAAATAAAAGCAGTGAGCAAGTATTCATTAGTGAACATTGTATAACTGACGGCCGTTATATTTCATTCGCAAACAACAAGTCAGATTTTACGAATGTAACTAAAATTTGCTGGTGCTCCATCATGCATTAAACAAATTATCGGTGTTTCCTGCAGTAAATCAGGAGTAAAACAAGGTACTTTTTACCGCTGAGGTGTTCGGGCAGAAGATACGGTCCAAATAGAAGACTCTGCCTAGATGTTAATATCAAACTTTGTTGTAAGATCGACGAGATAGTGATGTAGGGATTTTCAAATGACTAAATATTCGCATTGTGCGTGTTGAAGACAATGAATCTCGTAAAGCAGGCTTCATTTGTGACTAAAACTCTAGCAGAAAAATGTGCATCTTCCTGTGTGGCATCAAGCATCCAGCGAGCGAATCCACCTGATTTGTTAATTTCATTGAAAAATGTTACCTGCGACCCTATGTTTCCGGATAATTTTTCATCTATTTAATGCTTATTATCCTTACTCTGAATTTGTCTTTCGAATTTGACAACTCTCTCTGCGAACATCGGTACTGATGTTGCAGCGATGTTTTCTGGTTCCCATTTTAGATTTTCTTGAATATCTTTAAAACTCCCCAGAACTTACACTACACACTTATATCAAATTATAGAATATAAAATTCTTGAATATCTTTAAAACTCCCCAGAACTCACACTACACACTTATATCAAATTATAGAATATAAAATTCTTTATATTCTCCAGCTTTTGTTTTTCTTCAAGTTTTAATATTTTTGCAAATATGGGTTCTAAACTACTTTTTCGTTTTCAGTAATTTACGCCCCTAGATAATCAAATCCGCATGTTAGCAGCATAAACAAAACAAACAAAAAAAAAAAACACTTTTAAGAATGTGCTCTTAATTCAAGAAAATTTGTAGTTGAAACACTATGTGTCATTTTTTTTATTAATTTTTTACTGTTTCCAACAGTTCTAAGACTCTCTATATTTTTGCGATTTACATCAATCGTTTAGAACCCCATGTTGTATGGCGATTCTTTATCCTCTTGATGTCTACTATCACCCCTATGAATTTGTCGGTCGAATTCGGCAACACCCTGCATATTGTTCATATTGAAAATATGATGATTATGATACAGGATAACAGTAAACATTTTAGAGAACCATGCATTTGAGAAATTTTAAAACCCAATGAAGTCAGTTGTAATAAGAACAATCAGAAGTTTGAGGTCATAATTATTTGGAATATATTGATTTAGATTAATTTTGAATAATTTTCATCTTTACACAAGAGAGTTTTTTGGTTTATAGTACTTTAATTTATTATTAATATGACGCGCTTAATGAGATCGCGGCTTGTATAATTCGCTTTATATTATCAAAATCCTTCAGCCCAAGACTGGCGTATTCAACTGCACACAAAAATATTCCTTAATGTGGTCGTTTAATGTCATCAGTTTTGAAGTAGATAATTAACTGATCTTTCATTTTCAAGCAACTTTAACGATTGACGTACGTGAAGATTTAGCCCCCTAGAAAGGAAACCTATAAGGTATCTTTTCCATGCGATGAAGATTCATATTCTTCAATATAGCAATCTAGATAGGTTTAAAGGGACACCTAAGCTGCCAGATCAGACTTAAACTCAGTTGAACAACTATAAACCACTGTCGCCTGCGATTGAATTTACAGTAGTAAAAGGAAAAAACTGATTTGAGAGTTAAAAATAAAATCGAAATTCTTAAGAGGCATAAAAGTTTATCTGAAATCAGAACGCTGTGACGCGGTTGAAAATTTCATAAGCTTTTCTATGTAAAGTTTTGAAGATTTTTGCCAGGAAGATCAAATAATAAATATTGGTAATTCCGACTGAAATCTTCCAACGAATGCCGAAATAAATCAAACACTTGATATTTTGAAATCCGCTGAGCAGCATCGTTTAACAGTTAAAAAATAATCATATAAGACCGAGCAATATATAAGTGAATTGTTAAGGAGTAATTGTTGATAAGCAACCATTATAGAATATTTTTAATTGTTAAATCTGAACAAAAAAAATATAGTCCTGAGGTAGTTAGTTACCTTGATGTGATAAAAAAAATATTATTGATCTTATCCAATTTGGTTATCGTTATTAATTGGTTAATGTCAACCAAATTCCAGTGAGAACAAAATGTAATGCAAAAATTTTAGAACATTTTAAGATAATAACGGAAGTGCTTTTTCAAAATCATCTAATTTTTATTACTTTTTCTCTCTGGCCATTCTTTTTTTGCTAACAAATAATGATGTTTCGGAGTTATGCAATGCGCAAATGAAACAAAGAAAATTGAAAAGTTGATAGATTTTAGATCTAAATAATCATTTGTTATGTATACCAACAGATCTGCTATAAAACCTCGATATATAATTTTTGTTCACTTTTCAAAAAGGTGCACCCCGTAAATTATATATCCATTTTGTAAAATAAATTTTATTACTCTTAAGAAATTGAGCATTTAGCAGCTAATGCCTTAATAAGCAATAAAATTTTTAAACATACACGAAAAAGATCTGATTTTCGGTACTTTTCAGCCCCATGTGGGAGTGGAGATTTAAATCTAGTCAATTCATTTTTTTTTCTTATTATATTTCTCAGTATTCGCCAGTTTCTACAGTACAGCAATAAATGTTGGTAATTCCGACAGAAATCTTCCTACAAATGCTGAAATGAATCAAGCGCTTGATATGAATTATATAAATATCACACAGACGAAAATAATCTCTCTCTTATAAATGACACAGACTAGTACAAATGAAAGTCTGGAAAATTTGTCAATTCTATATTTTTTAAATAAAATTCTTAGGCACTTTTTAACTTTTTCTTTAACACTAAGAAATTAATAATGTGTTATTATTTTCAGAAAAAAAAATGCAATACGTATTTTTATTATACTGATTTTTTTTTTACCATAAATCTTCAAGTTCGGTTTAAGTATATATCCAAATGAAGTATATATCCAAATCCAGCAAGGCATTATGACAAATATTTTTGGTAGATTTTCTTAAGTCCGGTTTGCACGAAAGATGACATCACATTTTACGAATCAATCAGGAGATATTTATTTGAACATTTTAAAATTTACTATATTTTAAAATTAGTTTTAATTATTATTTAGACATTTTTTCTTACCAATGATATCGTTTTTTGACTTCTTTTCTAATATTAGGCAAATGGTTTAATTTCTTTTTAACTGATGGCATTAATATTATATATATATGTAATGATATTTTAATTCTAATTTCAATTTAATTAATTTTCAAGATTTTATCTTCATTTAGCCCATAGTAACTTCATTCTAAAATATTCTCTTATTTCGTGATCCAATTCCACTGTCTCTACTTAATTAATTCAAGAGAAGCTTTGTTAAATTACTGACTCAGCTAAAATAACTTTCCCACACTCCGCGTGAAGCGGCAAAATACCGCTGATGAGGCAAATTCTTTTTTAAAATCTCCCTGTGTTTCCCCTGCCTTCTTCGCGTGTGTAACGAAAATCCCTATCGAAATCTCGTAATATATTAGCGCTATGAAGAAATGTTTTACCTATCAAAATCATAGGTTATATAAGACCAGGGATAAAATGTCCAAGAGCTTTTTCCTCATTCCTCTCTGTGTCGTCCTGTGTGCTCATCGCTTGTACATATGCCTGCTTCTTAAAAATGAAATAAAACGACGTCACGAAATAGCAAGTTTCTTCACTGTCTTCAAACTGCATTTCTGCTCCACAACAAATAATGTTATATATATATATATATATATATATATATATATATATATATATATATTAATGCATTCAAAGAGAAATTCCTTCTCAATATCCTCAATGATGAAAGTCACTCATTTGATGAATGATGATATTATAAAAGAAGTAAAATATATGCAATGATTGCTCTCCCTTTATTTGCAATTATCCGCCTTAAAGACGAATAGTTGGTACATCAGAAATATTGGCTGTGTTTACTTTCTATTAACTTCCTTTCACTATTTTTTAAAAATCTTAACTTACATTTATTTCATGATTGCATGAAAAAAAAAAACCATTTTACAATAAACATTTCAGCCTTATCAATTTAATAGCCTCGCGTCTATTTAATTTATAGTATTCATAAACCTTTTTATGAAGTCAAGTAAAATTCTATAATATCATAGTGCCATTACAAACGTAATAATCCAGATAATGGCATACTTTCCGTGGCCCTAGAATCTTTTTAAATTAAAGATACAGATTTTATATAAATCTGGAGTAGAAAAAAGTGAACTTTATAAAATAATGAATTATATCAAGCATAAATACCGAGAAGTAAAATATGATTAATTGAAAAATAAAATGAAAATACGAAAAGTGCTTGAAATATTAAAAATACTGTAAAATCATTATATAGAAAGAAAATTTAACTATCTCAAGTATGATAAAATTGGATTACAAAAACACCGAAGTCCACCTTTCTGTGGAAATGTGTCATCTCTACAAGCAGAGTAAATATAATTGATTTCTTTCTCAGTTGTCAACAACGGATGAAAACAATGCAATTAAATCTATACACAGTATAAAATGAAGTCTCCTGAAAGCGCCTGTATGTTTGAAAGAGAAAAAATCGAGAAATACTAAACTGATTTGGAGATATTTGTACTATTTTGTTGGGCATTTATTGGGGAATGTTTTAGCATATTGGAATCATATCAAAATAAAAAAAGGAGTTTTATAATTGCGATTTTAATTATTTTCCTACTATCATTCGCGCATGCGTAAAACAGCAGTATCTGTGCATTGCACTTATTCGCGCTTATGCGAAAATCTCACCTACTAATGCGCAAATAGCAAGAACTGTGGTGTGCATATACGATACATTTCTTTGTTGACGTCTGATTTTAAACAGCGATTCAAAACTCACCAATATAATTTACAAAGAAATATTAAGAAGCAAGCTGAATTTTATTTTCATATCAGATTATACAGAGTTGATAAACAAGTGTGGGACAGTGGGTACAATGACTTATTTGTATATTTTTAAATTTTAAAACAACTTTCCTATTGTATATTTTTAGTGAATTGTTTTGCCTATGAACATACCATATGTTTACCTTTTTAACTGTCTAAATAGTTCTGAATGTGTACTATAAAAAATTGTTTTGTAGTTATTTTTGATGATTTCTAAATATATTTTTATGTTTGACGTTGCTTGACATGCCCATATCGGGGGGAGGCTAGATTTAAGTTTAAAGCTAATTTTTCCTCTTGGATGTTATGCCACGAGCCTGTGCAGGCACTGCCAGTTTTAATAAGCAATGAAATATATTGTTGAATATTATGCAACTTAACTGGTATTATTAATTACTTTTATTTTACATTGGTACAAAGACTCAAAATTTCGTTTAATTTTTAATTAATTAAAATTTTAATAAAAAAATTGCGCTGAAGTGCATATTTCTACCCTTCAAATTATATCTGTGCCAAATTTGATAATTCTGGTTCTAACAACTTGGTCTACAGAGCACACACACACATACACACGCCTATTCGTCTTTATTATTAGCAGATATTAGCTTTGTTCAATAAAGTCATTTTTAAATTTTCTTCTCTTCAATGAAGAACATCACCATGAAAAAACTTGAGACTATTCAGGACAGCTGATTTTTAAAAAAATATAATTACAGAGCTATAAATTATGGCATCGGAAAAATTGAAAAAAAAAATGTTTTTTTTCAAATATTTCATCCATTTCGAAGAAATGATGAACACAGCATAATACAAGCAACGTTTCTCACATAATTACATCGCTCTTAGTGAACGAGAGCAAAATAGAAAGTCAATAATTTTGACGTTTATTAAACTCTAAAGCTAGTTGTATCCATTACAACTGCATTTCGACCAGTTCTATAGTTATCAAGCACCTAAACAAGCAGTTCAATATTAGATTTAATTCTAAAAAAATATCGATTATTTCAGAGACCCAAAATATGGGGGAGAAACGATTATAATAAAACAAAGAGACAATATACATAAAATTGGCTCTATTTGACGAAATTTAATGCCCATGTAATAAAATTGAATTCATTATTTAGTAATACTGAATGCCGTACAACGTGGAAAGTAATCTTCGGCACATATTTATATTTAAAAGTTTTTAAATTGTAAAAATAACTAGAGATTCAAAGATGAATTCTGTGATTAGTCGTATGATTGACCTTGAAAATTCGAGATCTATGTAGACGTTAATAACGACAGCAAAGAAACAGCGACAAATCCTAATGGAAGTTTCATGAAAAAATACTATGCCAATAACAAAATTCGTAATTTAAGAGGAATGATTAAAATTCAGAATGATTGGGAAGATTCTCTTGCATAAGTTAAGAAAATTCTATGAAATAAAACACAAGGTTCTTGCTAAACCCCTTATTAAGTTACCTTTCGCGGAAAAGACAGTAGGATTTCACTCCAACGGTGACGCAGAACGGACTTTATCATTTGATATCTCACAAGCTTTTAAGCATTAAAAGCTTTCAATTTATCACCTAATGAGTTAAAAACTCGACACAAACAGCATAGCAAATTGATCTTGAATTGTAACTGAAGTCCTTGAATAATTTCACCTAACCTTCTCGGTAAAAAAAGAAGGGTGTCAAGGTCACGGGACACACAAAATCCCTACAACCAAGTGCGGAAGGAGACAAAAGCGGAAATATATATTTATACATGAGGGCGAAAAAAAACCTGTCATAACCCTTTCTAAAAGACTGTAGAGCCTCTCAACTACATGTTGCACAATAGATATTAACCCTTTGGGGCCCGTCCCCACTGATCCCCCAACAGTAATAAAAAATAACAGTAAAAAATCCGTGACTCATTTTTTACAGGAGAACCTATACAATTTTATAACTCTCCCCTTTCGGGCCGAATATTAAGCAACCCTTTTACGGTTTCAGAAGCCGAGGGACTGATTATGAATTGCATAACTTTTGCAACAGCCATCCTCTTAAAAACCAGGCCAGGGGACTGCTGTGAACCATGCAATGCGAATATGCAATATCAACGATTATATCTCAATCATATCTAATCTGGTGCATCTTAGATTTGACATATTTCACACTCCAGGTGAATAAAACAGTAAGCTTTTCCCAAAGTATGTCGCAACATCTGTTCCAAAACGCTTAATGACAACAGGAACTGGCTTCAAAACACATTCTGTGGTTGACTCATGCAGCTGCGTGTGACAAGGGAATCGGCAAAAAATTTTTCTTTCCCCTCGGTCTTATCCTCCCCTTTAAGAAATTTTAAGATGTCCATGAATATCATTCTACCCTCCCTCTTAGTGAGTGACTTTAAGAAATAAACATTTTAATAAAGCAAACATATTTGGAAAGCAGTTTTTTCATTACATACTAATCAAATTAATGCCAGTTTCAACCCCTGAAAGGTTCATCATTAATATATATATATTTCGTTTCTCCGCCCTCTATTTGTGCACGCAAATGTTGATAAAATCAGAATATATATGGAAGGTATGAAAATGAATTAAATTTGAATATTAGCTAAAAGATAAGGAGTTATAACGGTGGTAAATACCATATATACGGTCTCACTAATACATAAAAATGAATGGGGTGTAGGCGTTTGGACCTGATTCATAGCGTTGTAATCTTCAATTGTAAAAGGCAAAGTTTCATCTATACATGTCACACATTTCTATTATTATATACTGACATTCAAGTTTTGTCTGTCAACGTTCATTCAATTTCACGGTTGCTTTCGGTAAATATATCTTCCTATGTGATTTTTAAATTTCCTAATTATTAAATAAAATGGAAATTTGCTTGGTTTTTATTAGTATTTTTGGGTAATTGATACTGATTTACAGAAGAAATTGATAAATTTAATTGCAACTTGTTTCCGTAGATATTTAAAATAAATAATTTAATACATAAAACCATACATTTTCATACATTTAAGTGCTTTTATTATAAAATTTTACGATATGCTTTTATTACGATTTGTTTTGGGAGGGGGGGAGGTTAAGTTCAAGCAATTTTGGATGCATCAGCATAGTAGTTCAGTCATTTTAATAAATTAAAGATTTAAATAACAATTTTATAAATTAAATGTTTTTTTTTTCTCCTTATTTACGCAATTACATCTAATTTGCTTTTTTGTGATTTCAGAAACGATTCCGAAACAAAGGCAATTTTCAGTTCTGATTTCGAATTGACCAATGAATTTGAATTTATTTTACTTATCATAAAATGATAAGAAATTCGAGGGAGCAGATAAAAGCTTCGAATTATCAACGAATTCTAAAAAACAAAGTCCCGCTGTAAAATGCATTTACATTATAGTTATGAATGAAATGTTTTCTGGATTTTCAATATCATTTATAATATGATTAAAAAAATAGCTTAAAACATTTAAAAAACGCAGTACGGACTACTTTCATGATACCCTAAAAGTTATTGCTATAATTTCTGATACAAAAATTTCAATAAAAACTTCAATAGTTTCAAGTATTTATTAAATAAAAAGATAGAAGAGATACCTTCATAAGGAATCAATAGGAATATATATATATATATATATATATA
>JAPMOR010089840.1:924871-958564 GCA_026543865.1 Argiope aurantia
TATATATATATAAAGAGAGAGGGAGAGATAAATACAATTTTCAGAGGGAATTGAATTAGTGCGAGTACAAATTTGGGTATACTTGCTTCAATGAACTTTGCAGTTACCCAAATAATGTAAAAAGAATCTTTAAAAATGCGATGAGCTAGGAGAATAGCAAAGAATTATTTAGACACTGTATGTTATTAGTATTGAAATGAGTAAACATTTTTTATTCTTATTTTGAGAAAATTTTAATCTCACCAATTTTTCAACTGATGTTTTATTCAAACGTCGATCTCACATGATCAAAAACGAGAAAATAATTTCAATGCCAAATCATCAAGAAGACAAAAAAGTAGAAAAAAAATGAGCTCATTTCAAAAGCGGTATATATGCCGTTGTTATAAAATTAAAAATAGACAAATAAAAAAAAAGTTGTTAAAAAAACGATGATAGTTTTAGAATGCCTTCTCCGTAATCGAAAAAATGACGCATTTCAATGTACGTGTATTATATTATAAAACAAGAATATAACGATATGTGCATTTTGTACATTACAAAAGTATTCAACTTGAACACACTAAACCATTCTTTCTTTTCCCTTTGATCTGGTCACTCTTAGCTGAATACAATGATATCTTCCATTTAAAATAGTGAAATATTTTCTTTAAGAATTCAAATCAATAGGAATTTTCTTTCTGGCAATATATTCAAAGTAAGAATTGTATTATATATGATGCATATGTATTACAAATTTTACACATGAACTGATTTAGTTAATTGAAATGATCACCACAATTATTATTTTTATTCAAAAGAAATAAATCTCAAAATATTTGCTGAATTTAGAAATTAAAGGTAAAATCTGCCATGAAAACTTTTGCTTAAAGTTTCAGTTTAGTTTAGTTATATTAACGTCCCGTTTGAAGCAACACTAGGGCTATTTTGGGACGGACCTCGTAATTTTGAACCACGGTCAGATGACGAGGACGACACCTGAGCTGGCACCCCCCTCTCCACACCACACCACACCAACGGTTTGGTGTTTCAGAGCATTCTACTTAAAAAAAAATAGATAGATAGATAGATAGAGAGAGAGAGAGAGAGAAGAGAGAGAGAAAAAGTGTGTGTGTGTGAGAGAGAGAGAGAAGAGAGAGAGAGAGAAAGTGTGTGTGTGTGTGTGTGAGAGAGAGAGAGAGAGAGATTCCAATTTCAATCAAGTTATCAGACAAATTATTTATTTAATTTATATGTAAAAAAAATTACAAAAAAAAAAAAAGACAAATCATTCGATAGAGCTTCCACAAAGGTGACATTTAAAATTGCCAATTATCTTGGCTCTATCTGAACTGAGTAACGAAAACTGGAAATTATTTCATTTGACTTCCTCCAAAAGCAAAATTCTCTTAAATAATTTATTAATTAAAATTTGTCACTGTATTATCAAAGATGTATGTCAAATTTGCTAAAGCATTTTAATGGGATAAAACTTTTATTTCGTTTAGTTACATCTGCTCTCAAATTACCTTCTGATTTGTTTCTTTTAAGTTGTCACAAAATGCCATATGTCACTCATTCGTCCAATTCTTATATAAAAAATTTGAATGTTTTGATATAGCTAACAATACAGTACATGGCTTACGTTATTCGATAGAACAGCGATGATTTAACTTCAGTATCACAATGAAACAGTTTTTCAGGAACATCATCAAGAATATTGACTTTTTCATACAAATTATGGATCTTTGTTACTATTTATTAAGTAGAGTATCTTATTTAAATTAAAACCGATATCAAAGTTCTTCTTTTTTGTTTTTGTTTATGCTAAAGAAAATTAAATCTTTTCGGTTTCCTTTAATTCTAGATTTTATTCAATTTTAACCCTTTATTTACTAAATTATTTTACCATCCATTTTTCAAATTTATTTTTGAACTATTAGTTAAGTTTTGATACAAAATAGAAAACTTTTTAATTAATTAAAATAATTTAATTAATAATTGTAGTGATTGGATTTTGAAGCGTTTGGGAAATAAACGTTCATAGATGGCGCTAGACAACTAGCGCGAGTGTAATTAAAAGAGTGAGGTCATTCGAGTGTTTGCTCTTGGAGAAGAAGGAGTTACTGAGCAGAGTAACTCGAACGAATCTGCAATAAATTTGTTAAGTTTTCTATTTGCTTATTTATTCAAAGCATTCACGAACCAGCCACGAAAATAATAAAAGATTTTTAATGTTACTTTTAGTTGATATTTACGCCTTCCTATTGGAAGTAGCTTCTTTGTGTTCTTTCAAATATTGTTAGAAAAAAATAGTCATATTGTGAAGATATTAGTTGGATTTAAATGGTACTTTAAAGTACTGTCAGTAAATAAAGGGTTAAATTTGTAATGTTTATTGTTGCAGGATATAGTGAATTTCGTACATGTAACTCATTCTTTATGATACAGAAAACGCATATAAATTAAATGTAATTTAAGCTTATTTTACGAAAGTCATCTTGTGTATAAATTGAATAAGTACTAAGCTGTAATATAACTCTTTTTGATAAGATACAAATATGAAATTTCTGTTTGCTCGTTTATATATATATAAGTTTCCAACGTTTTTCTTTTAAATATCAAAACAAGAGTTGTATGAAAGAAACGTAGAGTTGAAATTACATTCTTCATAATGCTACTTATATATTCAGAATCGACCTTTTTTTGTTATATAATTTCAGTTAAAAGTAACCAACAAATAAATTTATAACGACTTTTTTTCCTACACAAATTTCTTTAAAAGCTAATAGAAATTACAAAAAGAAAATTACTTATTCTTTGCCATTTAGCAACCCAGCTGTCTTCTCCACCCATCAATGCAATCATCCTGGAAAGATTTAAAACAAAGTCAACATTAGTAACATACAATTAGATGCATAAAGAAATCTTCAAATCAGAAAAATTTATTACAATAATAAAAAGATAATATAGATTCAATACTTTTTAAAAAATATATATCATGTACGATGAAGAGGATTTCTTTTAGCACATTGAAAGCATTTTATTCTTTCAAGAAAAAGAGGAAATTTCTAGGCCTCAAAATTTCCCCATATTGGAACCTCTGCTATTTTTTTCAAGCATGCTGTCAAATCTGTTACGTGATGTTGTCTAATTTAAGGAGCGCTATTTCAGCTAAGATAAATCCCGTGAAATGACCAGAAACGGTGAATAGAAATAGGAAGGGGGGACTATTTGGTAAGAAAAAACAGGTTTAAGTGCTGGTGGGCTGAAGAGAGTGCAAAATGATTTTAAATTACTGTAACAAGACAGAGATAAGAAGGAGGGGTTTTGGAAGGACACACGTGTAAAGGGACAGATCGAAAATATTTAGTAAGAGATAGTGCAAAGGTTTGTTGAAGGTCGCGAAATGTGTAGATATCTTCTATGACCTTCAACAGAGCTCCTACATCATACGAAGATTTGATGCAACCTTGACCTTTATGGATACTAAATGTTTTCTGTCCTTCCAAGGCCCCCTGTTTTAGAATTTCCACGAAGAGAAATCGATTGAAAGAATGCATGTTATGTTAACAGAATGCCAGAAACGAAATGAGAAATCCCTATCCCCTCAGGAGTGGGTGATGCAAAGGGGGCAATAAGAGGGATTTTATCAATTAAGAGCTGTTCATCGTTTTTTCAAGTTCTGGTTTTCTCAAGGACTTTATCCAGTAGTTAAATTTAGGCCACAAGATGATTGCATCACAATTTCCCTTTCGCCCCATCCAACGATGAGGCCGCTAAGGATTTCAAGGTTGTCCTGTCGCGAATACGAAAACTTTTTCGAAACACTTACCTTCTAGCAAGTGCGTAGGCTAAATATGAGGGCCTCCAAAAGCTCAGGTGAGCAGGCCATTGTGGGACACGAGCGCGAGTCTTTTTTTTTTTTTTTTTCTGATGGAGGGGTGGGATATCTGAATTCAAGATATATGGGGCACACACTTCTATGTTACTGTAAATGAGCTTGATATGAAAACGGAAAAAAAGGGGCAAAAGTTTTTACTAAGGATACTTTCTCGAAAATCATGACTTTCAAACGTTACAGTAATTTTTATCATGATGTAACATTAATTCGAGCTTACATCCCATAGTCTGGGATCTCATTTGCCGTGCTGATTTGAATTTACACTACATTTAACAATAAAAATAGGCAAATGTCTTATTACCTAATATTATATTTTTCAAAATTCTTTTAAAAAAGTAGTATTTTAATACTGCTTTTTTTTTCTTCGAAAAAGCAACGACGCGTTTTTGTATAAAGATTCATTAAACGTATTTAAATTATACAATTTATTCTACAATTATCAAACTTTTATAAATATTTTATTCAAATTTTCAAAATATATTTATTTGTTTACCAATATGCCAGTAAATAATTCTAGAATTAAACTGATTTATTCATAAAATTAGAACAGAATACTAAGTAAAATTGTACAGTAAGTTATCAATAATTTGATAAATATCGGGTTAGAA
This sequence comes from Argiope aurantia, assembly GCA_026543865.1. Classification (NCBI taxonomy): domain Eukaryota; kingdom Metazoa; phylum Arthropoda; class Arachnida; order Araneae; family Araneidae; genus Argiope; species Argiope aurantia. The sequence continues at coordinate 929,363 of JAPMOR010089840.1, forward strand.
GGCTACCAAACGAGCGAAAACATGGAACTTGTGGACGTTCATCAAAATAAAAAATAAAAATCGCACTTAAGTAGCAATATCCTTATTTACTGCACAAATTATAACAAAATCAATCAAATTGTACAGATTATGCTATATAAAGTAAAAATTACAAAATTTTATTATTTTGTTGGCAAAATTTTATTTAGTTCAAAATATTATTATTCCATTGTTTTGGCAATGTCACTGAAACCCAATGCGATGATTCGTTTTTCTTAAATGTTCCTCATTCGCTTTTCCAAAAACACTGGCCTATAATAGGAGCCGACTTATAGATAGGTAGCACATCCATCATTACGAGTTACTTATGACAAGTTGTTATTTATATGTTAACCAAGACAACTTTTATTTATATGCACGAATAAAACAATTCATAAAAACAAATCTATAATAACAAATCCCGCGAAATAATATGGGGTATGTACTCGATCTCTTAAAAATCTATTAGTATTAGTTCCATTTCTAAGTGCAGTAATCTCTCTCGAGGCTCGTGGGTCGCGGTGGCCTGATGGTAAAGTCCCGCCTTCGGAGCCGGAGGGTTTCAAGTTCAAGAACCGATTCCATCGAAGAACCGCCGTATAAGCGGGTCTGGTCACGCTAAATCCACTGGTGCCAAACGTTCTCCCGCTGGTGTGGTATGGAAGCTTGGAGAGGTGGATGCCAGCTCAGGTTTCGTCGTCATCTGACCGCAGTTCAACATTACGAGGTCCGTCTCAAAATAGTCCTAATGTTGCTAAACTAAACTCTTGAGTGCCGTTTTCTAAGTCAACTTCCAGATTGTTAAGCTTAAGAATACTTTAAAAAAATAAATAAACGAAACTATACACGTGAAACATGTATATGATGCAAAAACACGTGTAAACGTGTGTGCAGTGCAGCAACACGTAGTTAACAGGTAAAAGCCAAGCTGTAAATTTATTTTAAAACATTGCATCAATAACAATTAAATATATATATATATTTTTGGAAAATTGCTATAGAAAAGTATAAACTGAAAAATATTCACGTTGTTCATTCCAAAAGTTAAATTTAAAATCGCTGACTTAACCGGTTTATTGCTCTTGCTGATTACAAAAAATCGCAACATTGATAATTTGTAATTTTTGAAAGAACCTCTGTAAAGAAAAGTATTAATTCAAAGATAACGAAATTTCAGATTCTTGTAATCCATCCATATATACTGTAAGAACATAAATAATTATGAAATGCTATTCCTTGCACAAATGTTATCGTAATTTCGAAAGAAAAAAAAAACATATTTAGAATTACTTAAACACGAAAAAATAAATTAAGCGACAAGCAGATAAAAGTTTTCGATATGGTGCAATAGCATTATGCATGCTTATATTAAATGTAAGAATGGTATAGATAAAGCAGAAAAAAAAATTATATAAATATCAAAATAAGAAAACCACAAAAAAAAAATATTTAGGCTGTTTCTTTTCTTACATCAATGTGCAAAAAACGTTTTTTTAAAGACTGATGATTTTTTTTTTGTTAAGTCACGTTTGCACACACTGATTTCCCATCTATCTTTCAAACAGTTGCTCAATACCTTCAAGGCATTCTTGAAGAGACCATGGGAAGAAATTGCAGATATTGCGACATCACCCCCAATGCCACATCCTTCGGTATACTTAAGGCTATAGAAGATTTATTAGCTTTCACACCGAAACGATAAACTTGAAAGCTTGGAGTAGCCAAGATTATTTTGCAATTCAAGTTTTTATTAGTTGGACAGTGGGAATGCGTCTCACTGGGTTCCCAAGGATGGTTTGATGGATCATCAGCTACCCTCGGTGATCATATTTGATTCATTATGGATCTATACTAAGGTATCCGTTGCAGTAATATTTCCAGAGGGTAGCTTCCCACGGATACAATAAACGGAGTAACCTAGCAGCTATTTTTAGTTTGCGAAACAGAAACAATAACAAAGTCTTGCATAAACAACGCAAGCCTCAAAAGAAATTAAAAAAAAATCTACGAAAAAAAAAGAAAAAAAAAAAGAAGTAATTTAGCTACATTTAATTGAAGCAACAACTGAACCTCACCGTATTTTATTTTTATTATTACAACTTATAAAACCTCACGATCTACTATATATATACTTGCAATGATACTTCGCCATTACGAGCTTTCGTAAATTGAAATATTACCTGTTAATCTCTATTCTATAAGAACGATCATTCTTTCCCCTTCTCCCCCCCAAAAAAAATTGAAAACTGATTATGAAACCCATGAAAATTAAACTTATGAGCCTAGTTAACAAATCCATGAAAGCAATTGATAATAACATACAAAACAATTGCTTAAAATAACAAAATTAATAGGCATTTGAATTTTGACATTTTGGGAAATTTCATTTTAACAGTAATATTTTGAATAATAATATATGTATGCACTATATGAGCAGTTATTCTCACCCCTTCCTTTTTTTATTTGGACATTAAAGAAACATTTTTACTTATCGTTTTAGTGCTCACATAAATGATGTCAAAAGATAGCATGCTTGACATTTATCATCATAAAATAGTAAAGAAGATCCATTATGCAATTTGTATTTCTTCGCATGTTACAACAGATCTACAATTTTGATGTTAAGACCACACACCAAATTTCATTTATATAGTTCATCAGTCTTTAAAGGCAAGGACAATTTAGGTGTTGATGAATTTAGCCCCAAATTATATATTTATCAATTTTGGTTATAGATTGGTTAAGAAATTTATTCATCTAAATTCATTGGTTTTTCAACTATCGCTTTCGCTTAATACGGACAGACAAACAATCCAGTGTTTGGTTTGGTCCGAAATTATATTAATTAAATTGGTAAAACTAAATATACAATTCTAAAAATGAAGCCTCATACTTAATTCCATTTTTATAGATTGCAATTCAGAGATATATAAAGCCCTATGCATATAGTTGGATAAACATATTTTCCGTAGAAGAATTTTGGAGAAAAAGCAACAAACTAAATTTCATCCGTATAGTTTGTTGCATTTTTGAGACACAGAACTCTCAGAATTTTTTTTTAAAGAAATAGATTGACAAAAGAAGCTATAAAATTCAATCCTTTGATGATTACAATACCTTTATTATATATATACTTAGTACACGGAAAAATAAAAACCTACATTGTTGAAAAATATATTAACCTGCTAAAGAATTAAATATCTTGTGAAGAGCATTTTTTCAGTAAAAACTCAATTTTACGGATATTATTAATAACTTAGTATTTGGTATATTCATAATAACCTAATTTTAATAAAAATAAAAGTCACTACGGCTATGTTTGCATATTCCACATCTCCTTTCTGTCAAATTTTCAAATTACAATAGTTTTGTCTCGTTCAAATTATTCTATTATTTTTAAATTTCTTTTTTATTTTAATCGCCTTTTGACAATGTTTTTATTGATTTTAAATTAGTGATTTAATCACGCTTATAAACGCAAGCGCTCGTAAACTTCAAAAATGGTGAACAAAATTTGCAATTAAAATATAACAATTATTAATAGCTTATGGCAAAAAGTAGATATGATTGGTCTTTAAAAATCGCCTGGGTCAACTGATATTCTAATTTTAATTAAAAGCAGACGAGAACAGACAATAAAGATTTTAAATAATAAATGTTATTATATACGCTAATAGTTTTTATGCTAAGAATTACAATACATGAAAGAATCACACACACACACACACGCACGCACGCACGCACGCACGCACACACACACACACACACACCATGTCATATTGTGTAAATACTTAATAAAGTCGAATGGTATTGTTATTGTATAGTATAGTTTTCAGGCACTAAGTTCAGTTTTAAAAAAGAAGATCCATTCGCGAAGATCATTAAGAAATCATGTGAATTGATCCATGATAATATGGAGTAGGTACAAAGCCAAAGGGTGAAAACTTGTGATCATTTAATAATAACTGATAAAACCGAATTATTTTACCACTGCCAGACGCAACTATATTTGATAATACGGAAAATGCTGTAGGTTGCGTCATTACTCTTAGTAAATTCGCCTAATATAACTAGAATTAAAAAAAAAAAAAAAAAACTTTCGAACCTCTAGTCCTAGTAAGAAGATTCCTAGTAAGATGATTTAAGTACGATTCTTTTTTTTTTTTTAATTTATTTATAAAATGTGCTCTTAATTATATAGCAACGATAGGTTACAAGCAAAAAATTAATTTAATTTCGTTCTGACGCACTTGGTTATATAAGAAGAAGAAAACTAAAACAATATATTATATTAAAATGTACTTCAAAATATTTTTAAAAAATTGCTAAAATTAGAGAATTAGTGGGAAGAAAAATATTCAAATATTGATTAATTTTTCATTACGAATTTAATTCAAATTTTGAAAATAACTTTCTTAATGAACACATACAACGCAAATGTTACTAGATGTCGAATTTGGAGCTCTAAATTTAATCGGTTTACCTTATTAGAGATAGTTTAGAAACATATTTTCGTCAAGCAGTCGCACTCTAAAGATAGCCTGACAGTCTATAGATTTTATCATGTTTAAAAAAAAAGGAAGAAGTAATGATTGGTATACTAGTACAAGGTTACTATCAATATTTGTAAAATTAATTGATATTACAATTGATAACCGCCGGCAGCTATGACTAAGGAAGAGATGAACCGAAATTAAATTGCGAATATTTTTTTTTATTTTTACAAGAGGGAATTTACTTATGAAAAAAAATCGAGTCTATTTTACTAAGAACTAAACTATTTTAATACAAAATTCGCAAATTATCTAGATCTTATTTTGAATAGCAATCATACTAAATTTCATTTTGAAGGAAGAAGAAATTTATTTTAGAGCAGACCTCGTAAATGGGGAGAGCAGTCAGATCAAATGACAAACCACTTTTCAGATTTCCAGCCACATAAGAAGAAGAATGCAACACCCACCTCGTCGGATTCAACACCAGCATTAATACAAATAGTAGTTTTTCTGAAAATTATGAGCCCATGTCCCACTCACAGCGGATATTTGGTAGAATTAAATTTTGGATTCTCTGGCTTCGAAGCCGAGACTTTAGACCTCGCGACATATAATGTAGCCTAATTAGACATTTCAGAAACCTTGTTTTAAATCAAGGTACCTCAAACAGAGAAATCCGACAACAAGTGGGAGCAGACTAAACAATAAAAGAAGGGCAAATTTTTAAAACTTTTAAGCATTAGCAAGCATAATTATTATGGAAAAAACTAAATTTGAAGAATTTTATTAAAATCTATCAAATAATTTTTGAAAATTAATGTTTCTAATTAAATATTGAAAGATATATATAAAAAAGCTTCTTTTGTTTATCCTTAATGAATGCCTCGTTTTTTTAAAATTTATTTTCTATTTCTAGATTTATATAAAAATATTTCAAACAAAAATGGGGTCGCTATTTTATATTATTTATTAATTTTGTCTTCTTGTGAATAAAAGCGAACTAATGATTTATTCGGCGATTTTTTTGAAAAACTGAATCAGTTTTACAGTTGCAGAAGAGAGATAGAGACAAAGAAAGGAAGGAAATCCAGTAAAAAAAAAAAAAAAAAAACTAATGCTTATAGAAATTATTAGATTTCTGTTTCCAAAATATATTTTCAGTAATTTAAAAGTTCCTAGATTTTTTTTTTTTTTTTTTTTTTTTACAGAATCAACATTACGGGCAGTTCTGATGATATTAATTAGAACCGATAATATAAAATTGCGCATTGATTTCTAAAAAAAAAATTAAAAAAAAAAAAAAACGAAACGGAACGAAAAAAAACAACGAAATAAAAAAATTCTTAACCAAGGTCTTTTTTTATTTTATTTCTAATCTCCGCATTTTCAGAAATAAAAATACATTTCTTTCATTATATTTCATTCACCATTAACGAATTTATACAAGGCTCAACAACAAAAACATTACCATTTTAAAGAAACAACGAAAATAAAAATAAAAATCCGAAAACAAGCAACAAATTAGCATGGAATTTTAAAAAATTAAAATTAAATCATCTTGATAAAGTTCTAAAACCCATGAGCAAGGGGGGGAAAAAATGCCAAATCCAGACATGCACTAACTAAAGCTTTTCAACCTAAATTACGATACATAAATAAGATAAAAATTTTCCCATATGTGATACACTTTTTTTTTATATATTCTTCCGAAGATTTCTAACTATACAAAGCAAAATTAGCTAATGAAATACTAATTAAATAAAATTAATTTCATATAATATGAAAATATAGATATTATATGAAATTAATTAATCATATATAAAACTTTAACAATTTTAATGAAATTATTTGAATCCAAAAGACTTTATTATTTAAAAAGTCCAAGAAAAAAAAAATCTGAATTCTCATTAACGATTACTTAAATGTTCAATGCGTATAAAATGTTTTTAAAAACATTTGCTGAAAAGAAAATCTTTGCATAATATACGATACTGATAAAATTTATTTAGTGAAAAAAATCAAAACAAAATTAAAATATATTATTAACAATCCAGATAAGTAGAAATCTATTCAGAACAAAAATAGAGAAAAAAAATTTGGTCTATGATCCCCCCCCCCTCATATAATATTTATACGAGGTTTTCTTTCATATATGAGACTAGTGAACCAGACTAATCCAATCCATAATTTTCATTTAATTGAGCTCGATATCGTATTTTACGAATATCAAAAATGAATCATTTGAAAAGTTCAAATTATTGTTATTTCAACGACAGCTAGAAACGAGAAAGACAGTTACCGAATCCAAAGCCTCCATATTCCTCCCACACACACTTACACTAGTTCTGAAAATTGCTGCTATCTAAAATAGGACAACTAAAACTATTTTGAAAAGAACTTGTTTCTCATTTCAACATGATGTTCAGCTCAGTTCCGCAAAAACGGAAGGTAGTTTCATTCTGATTTTCTGCACTAGAACTTTTAAAAATCGTCATAATAATACTCACTGCGCTCTAGGCCAGTTGGATATTTGAAATATAGGGAAATGTTTCACTTTGTAGTAACTTAATTAAAAGCAATTTTCCAGTTCCTACACATCATTACATGCGCATCACGAACAAAAGACAGGGAAAAGAAAAATTGCCCCATTACACACCCCGATTCGCTTGAACCTCTTAGGGCATATCATAGCCAATCGGGCGAATCAAGCCAGTTGGGAAAACACCGAAGCTGCCAATCCTTTCGACTCATTTCTATCCTTTGAATTTTTCTCATGTTTTGAAGGTTACGCAGAATGTCATCTGATGACATTATGGATAGGATCTTCGTCACGCGTGGTCGTATAACACCGGCGGGCAACATACCACAGCATACTTAACACAGGCATCTTGTTCTTCCGTATCTTACGTTTTCATTTTCGTTTTCTCTTTCCTTCCCACAACAGCCTTTCTGTTCCACTGTCATTTTTCTTACTTATTTATTACCAGACCAAGAGAGATTAAGCTTTTCCCCTACAGGCCTAAATACACGCAAAGGTGACTTTTGCTGTCAAGAACTAGGCGTATACATCGAACCTGAATAAAACCAGATAACCAGCAACTGAACCAGATTTGTTTTCCCTCCCCCCTAATAGCCTTCTCCTTTTCTCTTCTTTTTAATTTCACACGTTCATCTGTGATATCTTAAAACTACCTAAAGGATGAACTGACTCTTCAAGCAATAGTTTATCTATTATCATCTTAAAAATGGCCCAAAATACGAAAGGTAAATTTGTATGGAAAAATTTACACTTGTATCCATAGTAAAAAGTTGCATTTTTAGATTAGTCGTGGGCACTGTATGACTATAATTAAAGTAATAATAATAATAGCAAAATCCAGTATTTAAAATCTGCAATGTATTTAGTTTACACACTCGTCTTTAGCATTAAAAAAAATTTAGGCATTTTTAAAGCCAAACAAATGAATTAATTGCTGCACTTAACAAGTAACAATGACTGTTTCTAGTTTCTGTAAATGCATTTTTACAACATAAATACATCATTAGCAGGAAAACATTTCATTGCGGCAACTCCGATATGAATCGAAGATAATTTAAATGTATCACGCTACCGTATTCTATAAAATTGCAAGCTTGGTCTTCGTAACAATACTATATTTGAATTGTAAATTAAAAATTCATTCCTTATGTTAAATATATAAAAAGTAAGCAAATGAACATCTTATAACGGTAAGCTAGATGAAAAATGATAGATTTTTTTCTTATTTTTGATTATACATATATGGTTTTTTAAATACAATTTACGAATGACAGAACAAGGTATCAACAGAAAAACATGTGAATTTTTTGTCCTCTTTCATTTAGATTCTATATGGAAAAATAGTTTATTTCGAAAATGAAAAATATGCCCAAAAGATAATCACGCAATTCAATATCAAAAGAGCTTTAAATCAATAGAACATTCTGAAACTTATTTAGTAGATATAATCAACATATTAAACAGTAAAAAAGCTTCAAATTCAAAGATCATAAAAATATTTCCTTTTCTGAAAATCTGGTTAATCCGAATAAAAAAAACCCATAAAATTAAATACATATGCATATTCAGAATTAATGATGAAACATTTATTGCATATTAGACATGTTAATAAGCAATAAAAGTTCAAACCAAATAAATTGAAAACTCGATTTCTGTCCTGTTTCCATACTTTTTTCAAAAGCAAATATAAATTATACATAAAAATAAATTATACTATGCAGTCAAATTTCCAGATTCAATTCAAAATTTATATTAATAGCTCAATTAAAAAAAACCATAAAAATTAATATGGGGTGAAAATTTAACATAATTTTGAACTATACATAATGTTAAAATGATACTCACACATATATGCATATTTAAAAAAAAGTTTCAAAGAAATTATTCAGAGAAGAAGTTTTAAAGATGCTTTAAATTTGATAAAGTTTTAAATTTTTACAATATCTTTATGATTTATTAAAATATTTTTTTGGGGGGAAGGAAATAACCAATTGCCGAAAAAATTCTAGAAGTTCCTAATTTGAGAAAATATAAAATTCGTAACACAATTACCCCTAATGTACTGAATTTTTATTCGGCTAAAATATACAGAGTTTACACATAGAATGCCCTAGTTCTCAATTTGCAATCAAGTTCTTTTTAAAAAATATCATTTACTAGAAACGCAATTACATGCAATATGAAATATTTACATACTTTTGAGAACATATCTATATTATTCATTTTACAAAACCTTGTTTCTTAGCGAGACATTACTGAATCTGATTTTCAATTTATTTTTAAACATAAATGAGAATTCCTTTAAAATAGTTTATCGAGTATTTTTTTTTCTTCAGGGCATTTTAGAAACATTAGCGGACAATAATTAGTTAAATTCATTATGAACTAAATAGCAAACATAAAAGAACAAAAATAATACTACTTCTTTCTAGGGTTGCTTAATTATATTTTAATAATTTTTCATTATTTTATTAACATTTTTTAAAACGAATAGTATTATAGATATTGATTTCAATCAATTACGCGACGGAAAGTGACGTCAAGAGCACGAAATTAAGAAGTGATCAAAAGTGGACACAGGGACGGATTCCAGTTTATTTTTCAGTCAATAATTTCCTGCACTTTGACGTCACTAAAGTGCTGCTGAATGCCTCTCGACGAAATTTGCACATAAACAGCGAGATGCCGCAGATTCTGACCTATTTCAATGCGGATGATTTGGTTATTTCAATGTAACACATTTGGTTTATTTCTGCGAACTAATCGAGTATTTTATGTATATTTAGACAGCAAAATAAATAAAAATAACCTAGTTTCAATCGAGTTTTTGGGACTCAAATTTTCATATTAATCCCTCTCCTCTTATTTTTGTCAAATTTTCTCTCCAATAAAGTGTAGTATTTTAATAAATTTCAAAGCAATAAAGTACTTTTGCAACATATATATTATGAGTAGCATCCTTTTTTAAATATAATATTTTATTTTCCCTAGAAACATATCTTTTCTTTAGGGTCAAAAATAAAATATTCAAATTTAAAATATATTTCTTGGATTCAAAGGCAAAAAAGCAGAGCATTTTGACACATGGATTTAAAATCTATGTATATACCACTCATGTATACGGTCTGATTAGAAGGAGTAGCGTAAAGGGAATCCCCTGGGGCAGAGTAAAGAGAGGCCAGCAGGCTCAAAATAATATATATATATATATATATATATATATCAAGGATAAATTTGACGTGGGGGGGGAATCTTACATACATTTACCCTGAGTCAGGCTTTGTTCGTGTAGCCACTACGAGAAACATTTTGATTATTACACATGTTATGATTTCATTGAATTTTATTAAAGCTTCATTCTTACCATAACAACTCATATATTTGCCATAAATAATAGCTTATCATAAACAGTTCCATAGACATGAATATCTAAAAGCAGAAAATAAAGAAGGAATTTGCTCCAACATTATGAATATTCTTCTAGTGGAAAGACGAACGAATGAAATTCCTTACACTATGCGTATCATTATTTACGACTTAAGTTCATATACCAACAATATAAAAAGTATTTTTATATAAAAAATAATTTTTGTAGTTTAGAAATACTGGGATCAATTATATCAAAGAAACTTTTTTTCTTTCCTGCCTCGTGTTGCTATAAATAAAATGTTGTTTAATACATACTCACTAGATGGCAGCACTAACAACTCCAAATTATCAGCATGGTTGGTGAGATAATCGAATTCAAGAATCACAGTAAATATAACATTAATAAGAACAATTCACTAAAAGAATCTAGTTTTAAAATAATGCATTACGAAATTATGTTTATAGCAATCCACCTGTTTAATGCCTAAAAAATGGTTTGCCACACAAAATCAGCCGATTTTTCTTATGCTTTATTATTTTATGCTAACCGGCTATCTATGCATCCGCCTAAATAAAAGAGATGGAAGGGAAAAATGTAACTTCCATAATTAATGCTGATTTTGAAAACCAGAATTGATATGTATTTTTTTAAATAAAGGTTTTTTAAAAATAGAAATCAGAATACTTATGGATTTCTAACAACACACAAAAACGATTTTTTATATCTTTTTACAAGAAATTTGATTGTCAGTAATATATCTATGATGTGGTGGTATGTAGATTATTATGATCTGTGCAGGAAGCAACAGGACGAATGTTATTGGAAACATTTCTTTAATAATCACATTCACACACTTAAACAAACACTAACACAAAGACAAGACATTCACGAGCGCAGCTTCACAGTTCAGCATCACATCTCATTTTAATTACAATCGCAATGCACTCTGGGATGACATATGGGATGGCCTAATCAGGCATCGCCATCTAGTATCCAAAAGAGAAGATAAGAGTAATGCAACTGCTACATCCTCCCCCTATACCAACGAAGACCGTCCCGGCGAGGTGGTGTGATTTTGGATATTTTCCAATTAGATAGAAAAGCCATTTTTAATTATTGAAAGGAGATAGGAAGTTAAACAAGAAAACTTGAATATGACGGATCAGTTGCACACCTACCCTCTCTTTTGAATGTAAAAAAAAAAAATCTTTAAAGTAGGTAGAACACAAATGATTTAAATCTCCATTTTTTTTTTAAGAATGCAAAATAATTATAATATTCAGTTAGGAGATAAATATATTTTCAGCAATGGAAAAAAAAAATTTTATGTTCAAAAACTTTATATTTTAGATGAAGCAACACAAAGACAGAAATTAAATTCAAATTATTTCAATTGTTAATTTTAACTGCAAGTATTTTATACACATTTAATATATAAATTTAGATATAGCAAATAATTGCTATTAAATTTGCGTAAGTACTGAAAAAAAATTAGATTTAAGAATTTTTTTACCATAAAAATTACATTCTGAGAATCAGAAATAAAATTGCACATTTTATTCGATTAAAAGACGGTATATGCTGAATCGTTACTCTGAAAAAAAATAATAAATCTATCAGAACAGTTTATCATAATACCAAAACATCATACAACTGAAAAAAGAAAACATATTCAATACTTGCTTAGATTAATCACTTTGAGAGCGACTAAGCTTATGAATACTTAATGAGACTTGGCGTGTCACTCAAGGGCACATAAAATGGTATCAGAAAACGAGAACAGACAGTTTTGGTTTCGGTTCGCAAACTTACGGACCAAGAAATGTATCAAGTACGATAAATTACTTCGTGCTTCATTAAAATACAGAAATACAACAACAATTTGGAATTCTCTATATAGAATACCTTAATATTTAAATGATATATTATTACGCACTTTCACTGATTGAGATCAAATAACAAAACAATACAAATATTTCAATATCTAAACTAGCAACGATGAATAGGCTATAAAAACAGAAGTAACTTAGAAATTATTAAATATTGAATAGTATGAAAACATTTCACAGAAGACGAAGCATTTTGGTGTATTCAAATAAAATTATACTCAGTACAGAGGTCGACGTCCCATACGAGTTAGGATTTAAAACTGAATACTGCTTAGGACATCAAGGAAGCGAAGATAGCAGACGCTGATTCATTTTTGAGGACAGATGTCTGGAACATAATGATGGACAGTTCTCGGGATGAGAATAATCACATGTGTCAGGATGACACGTTCTCGGGATGAGAAAAATGATGTGTCAGGACGACACGTTCTCGGGATGAGAAACCTGATGACATGTTCAGGATGACACGTTTCATAATTTGCAGTGGACGGGAAAATTTTCTTGCGATCGTCGGGACGACTTCACTTGCGTTTCATCATTTCAGTGGAACACAATGATGAACCATTCTCGGTATGGGAAAAATTATTCTGTGTCAGGATGACACGCCAATGTGGTGGTGGGAAAATTTTCTTGTGATTGTCGGGACGACATCACTTTCGTTTCATTAGAAATTCTTTTTCGTTGGGCGCCAATGTGGTGGCGGGAAACTTTTCTTCTGATGGTCGGGACGATGTCACTTTCCTTTCCTCTCAACTTCGCCCCACGTTGGGAGCCAATGTGGTGGCGGGAAAATTTTCTTGTGATCGTCCGGACGACTTCACTTCCGTTTCATCAGAAATTCTTTTCGGTTGGGCGCCAATGTGGTGGTATATAGATTATTATGATCTGTGCAGGAAGCAACAGGACGAATGTTGTTGGAAACATTTCTTTAATAATCACATTCACACACTTAAACAAACACTAACACAAGACATTCACGCGCGCGGCTTCACAGCTCAGCATCACATCTCATTCTAATTACAATCGCAATGCACTCTGGGATGACATATGGGATGGCCTCATCAGGCATCGCCATCTAGTATCCAAAAGAGAAGATAAGAGTAATGCAACTGCTACAATGATAAATAAATGCAGTTTTATATGATGAGAGATAAACGACTAGCTGAGTGTTTAAAAAGAACTTTATTTATGAGTACTTAAAAGATAATACTTCATTGAGACTAACGATTTCAAAGAAATCCATTTAATTATTTATCACTAATAATAATAAGAGATTGCTTTATCTATTTCACTCTCGATAGAATGCGATTAAATTCATCTTGCTGATGAAGTGATTACAAATTTCATTCTGAACATGTACTTTAAATATTATTGATAAGCTCAAACTTCAGCCATTTATGTTTTATTCTGAAGTTCAATGTGAAATCAGAAGCAAGTGAATATAAAAACAGCCATTATTGGCTAACGCAAATGTAAGTTATGTTAAACTGTAAAATTGCGAGAGCCTTCAATTGAAATCAAATTTCCATGGCATCTATCATTACTTTGATATATCTTTCAATTTTTAGGTTAACTTAATAACTAGGAATTATTATTATTCTTTAATTTCATTCGTTGATCACAATCAACAGTTTTATTTGTTGAATATCAATCCATTATAAAAGTAAGATTTTTTTAAAAAGAGAGTTTTTAATCAAACATCCAGTTGCAATTACAAAATTCTTGAAGCATTGAAAGAGTAACAAAAAGTTGTAGAAAGGTGCAAATATGTTAGCTGCAAAATAATTTAAGCGCAACAAAATGACCATATCAGGAATATAGAAAAGTGTTTCCGAACATAATTGTCAAGGTGAATCCTATCTTAATGTTGACTCTGAAGAAACAAAACTGTGTGCATATAAGCAAAGAATATGAAAAAAAAAAAAAAAAAAAAAACCCATATTCTTCTAAGCAAAAGAGGTACTATAAGCTCAGGCAGCTACGTCACGTTCCCAAATCTTCAATATTCCATATTAAAAAGAAAAAAAAATATCATAAAGCGAGTTTCACTCACAAACTATTTCTTATAAAAAAGCAAAGCTTGCTATCTTAGGGATTCTGACTACAAATTTAAAATGCAATAAAGAATTCAAAAGCTATTTAAACACTTAATAAAAGTTAATAATATATTTTATTTAATTTAGTTGATAGCAAATATTGCGTTCTATATTTATTTTCTTTTAGTGCTACTATTATGGGACAAATTTAATTCATCAAACTGCTATTATTATTATGAGACAAAGAGAGAAAATAAAAGTAATGCATGTCTCTCTAACACATCTCTAGAGGAAGCAGAGCTAGTCTAAACATTAAGAAAGATGGAATAATCGGGAATAAAATAAATTCTTGGATAAGAAATAATCGATAGTCATCAGAAAGTATGATGTAAGAATATCGGAATTTTTTAGCTAAAGGCATAGAATATTTCTTTTGGAGGACAATAAAGTAATAAAAACAAATATTAGAGCTTGCCTAAATATTAAAAAAAAGATGGAAAAATCTGAAATAAAACAAATTCTTGGATATGAAATAATCGATATTCATCAGAAAGCATGATGCAATAATATCGGAATTTTTTAGCCAAAGGCATAGAATATTCCTTTTGGTGGACAATAAAGTAATATAAACACAAGCACTTTAATTTCCACTTTGGAAAAAGATACATATATTAAGCACTAAGTGTTTTGCTTTCTTATTTACGACGCTGAAACTCGCACAGTATCGTTAATGGAATCAAAATCTCGTAGTTTCGTTTCGGCTTTCCCAATAAAGAACCGGTCATTAGGAGGAAGGGGGGGGGGGGGAAACTACTTTCAGAAGAATCAAGAAGCATCCATCTTTTCTTTTTGTTTCCCTCGTTGTGTGCCATGCGGCCAAACAAGTATCTGTACGCATCACTTACCAGGCATCCCCTTCAAGCCCAGATGGGGAATTTCGCCGTGGGGTCACAGCAGCGGGATGCGAACGGAATACGTGAGCTGTTATTTATGAGTGAAACTTTCCCTGACCACCCATGCGCACACACACAACAAAAGAATTGTTTTCACTTAAAATGTATCGTGAGTGACAGCTAATAAACCGCGCACTCCTCACTTTCCATCAGCCCTCTGTGCGTCCCTCCAAAATGATGCTTTTTAATGAGATCTAATGCGACGCCTTTCATTGTTCATACTTCCTGCGTGATACACGGAACAGATGAGAAAGGGACCGATGAGAAAGTTTTGGAACATACTATAAGAATTTTACCCAATCGGAACTTAGAAACATAATAAAGTTGTTTGAGTCGTGCAGTGTAGTACGATTTAATCCAGCAATGCTAGATCGAAGTTAAAAAACCTGTGTGATTAGCACTAAGTAGGGGTTAAATGTAAGATCCGTGAGTTTAATAAGCTATACACAAGAAACATTACGAATCGGAGGAAATTCAATCGACTAAAGAAGATTCGAATTGCAGTTTAATATAATATGATTATATTTTTATGGGCGGGGTAGCACTTAAGGTTGAATTTCAGAACTTAAAACTACTTCACTCGTGTCTGTCAATAAAGAACTGGTCACTAGAAAAAAAAATACGTCCAAAAGAATCAAGAAGCATCCATCGTTTCTTTTTGCTTCCCTCGTTGTGTGCCAAGCGGCCATAGTGACAAAATAAATAAATAAAATAGAGGCATTAGCAAAAAGAGGATCCGAAAAGAAATTTGAAAATTTCAATAAAATCTATCAATTAAAATAATTTTTTAGCTATCCCCACCTTATAAATAACGAATATTTCAAAGAAGAATTAGTCAACCCCTCCCCTCGCAACCCTGTATGGATTTCAAACGCATAATTTGTGAAGCTATGACACAGGTCATCCCCTTCGTGTTGAAACAATTATTAAGAAAACATACGAATTAAAAATTTCAAGATTTAATTAGGTTATCTAGGAATGTGCGCATATAAACAAAAATTAAATATTTCCCTAACTTTAATTGGAAGTTGAAAGAAGAATTCAAGGTAAGAAAATTCTGAATGGTAGAAAATAATGCAAATTATTTTCCATTAGTTAGAATGTTTTGTGAAGAACTACATGAAACTAACAGTGTGGGCGAAGAAAAAATTTGGTTAAAAAATTAACTTCAAAAAATAAAAGAAAGAAATCCTACATAATAAATTATAAAAAATAAAACTGCGCAACACTTTAATAATATCATATTAAGTCACATTATAATCAGAATTAAGTCACAATATACTGAATGAAATTCAAAATTATGTCATATATAATCAACAAGTAAAGTAAAACAATATTGATATAAAGTGAAAGATTCGCGTCGATTTCAAATAAATAAATAAATAAAAATCCAGAAAAGAATTTTTTTTTGAAAAATATTCGATCTTTACAATATATGAGTTTACTATCTTCCTCCTAAGAATTTGAATTAGTTAAATAATAATTTTTTATAATCAAATTTAGAGAAGAATTATATATTTTATAACAAAAAGATGAACCAAAATCAAATTTTTAAATTTCTCAAATAAATTTATAGACTTTTTACACTGATTGATGAATTTGGGAGAAAAAGTGTTTTTTTCAATAATTGCCAGATAAAAAAAAGAACATTTTCCACATAATGTAATAGTAAAATAACATAAATATGGGATAGTTCTTGTAGTTATGTGATGAAATAATTAAGGTGATAGCATAAAATCTCTCTCTTTAAGATCCATGGAAAAATATCTATATAATAAATAATAAGATAATAAAACATTGGATAAAAATCAAAATTATCTACGATCAACAAATAAAGTAAAACAATAAATCTTGCACATAAAGCTTTCACCACCTAGAAAAATGGTTTAAAAATGATAAATTTAAGCAATCAATGTTTAGTGAAGAAAAGTGTTGTTAGAAAGCTCCCCATAATCACTGCTGGCAAAACTTTACGATTCAAAGACTTGGATTGTTTCGATAAAAGAGAAAGAATTAATTCTGCATCTTTTGGGCTTCCGAAGTGCTCATGTAGTAAATCATATAGCAACTTTCATTATAAATATTAGGGTTTCTCTCTCTCCCCCCCCAGAAAAACAAAATTTGTATGCTTTCAGAAAAACTTTTTCTTTTCATTTTTAAAAATTCAATTTCCGAAATCTAATTCAAAAATTAGAAAATAATATATATACATAAGGTATTCATCTTTTGTATTTCATTTCATTTAGCAGGTTGGTTAGAAATACCATCTTCCCTTAAAATGATCAACTAGGATCTAAAACATATTATTGATTTAAACTAAGAATAGCGATTCAATATAGTATAGTACACTGCTTTTTTTGTATATATATTTCACAATTTAAATTGAAAACTCTTTCAGTATACTCCATTTTAGGTCCATGCATTTTTCCAGGTTAAACTTTTTCCTAACATAATTGATCGTAATATGTCCTTCTTACTAAAATTTATATTTTAAATGTACACAACTTCATAATCATGAAAACACAATCCGCATGAAAACACAATCATTCGCCTAGACAATTTTAATTTTTATATTGAGACACTTCTATTTATATCGTAAAGATAGAAAAGAAACATTTAAATATTCAAGGGTGATAAAATACTTTTTTATCGCATGTTTTAAAATGTCTTAACAGAGAAATACGTAAGATAACCTACTAGGAAAATCCGCTTTCTTTAATTAGAAATTCTTTTAATGTAGCAACGATTTATTTACCCAGTATGAATGAATCCTAATTGGACACAGTTATGCAATAGGGAATCAATCACTATTTTATATATTTTCGGGTATATTGGAGAGAACTGTACCAAGTGTGCGTAGTTTATCCGGAAAATTGTATTCAATTTTATTCAGTTCAGTTATAAAGCAATGATTAATTAAAAAAAATCGAAGAAAAGAATTTATTTTTGCAAGATTTCATTAAAGCAGTTACATCTTAACAATCTATTGGATTTCATACTACTATTATAAATATTTTATTAAATTTTTAAAAATAAAATTTTTCCATTAAAAGCTTAAATCAAAATACTGAGAGAAAATTCTTATTTCATCAAAAACTTAACTTTAGTTCATAATTTAAGAAGATGATGGAGTGAATATATTTTCGATAAGATATTAAATACAAGAACAGTAATTCAAAAGTTTAAAAAAAATCAAAACAATGTAAATATTTCTAAAATTTGGAATATTGTGCAGCCCCTATATAACTATTTGTCAGGAACTCTGGATTTTCAAAAGAAAACAATATTTTTTATATCGAATAAAATTCCTACAAACGAAATATATCAACAAAACGTTTCCACATAAAAAGTCATGCATACTTGTAATTAAAAGCAAATATATATTTAAAAAAAACAACAAATATTTCACAAATTCTTATTGTAATAAAAATTTCCGAATATCACTTCAGAAATAATTATAAAAACTTGCTGACGTCACTTATGCCAAATGCAGGTTCTATTCCACGAAAGTCTTTCCTAACTAGTAATGAGAAAAGTATTTTAAATTTAGTTTAGCTTTAGACCCAAGAAATATTTCCTTAAACGAGAATCTTTACAAATGAAAAAAATAAGTTTAATTTAATAGAAATGCAAACAGTGGTGGTATTCTATTAAAAAAAATTCTAATAAAATTTTTTCTTTAACAATAAAAATTAATCATCCATAATTGTTTTTAGTAAAATTAAAAATTTCCATTACGTACTTCAGCAAACAAATAATTATGCATCGATTTTTCATTATTAGTTATTTTATGAAATTAATCTGTATATTTTAAGCGCACATTTGCACATTTATGATTATTTTAAAATGGAAGATGGCAGATTTTAAGCATAGATTTTTGATTACTGCCAAATCATTTCAGTGATTCTTCTTTCGAAAAGCTGAGGGTTTTTTTTTAGTTTATATATATAAATATATCAACTTAATTTATATATGAACTTAATGAATAATAATTGATAAATATACATGTGATGGGTGATAGAAAATTGAAAGAAAAAATTACGACAGATTTAAAAGCAGGGGAAAGGGTTTGATTATCTGTAGAGTACCAGACTGATAAATAGCAGCCAAAATTCATTTTGAACATAGAAACTTTTCAAATGAAAAATGCTCTTTTAATTTAAAATTAAAGAAATAAACTTCTTTTCCCCTCAAATAAACTTCTCTCCCCCCCCCCAGCAATGCGTTAAGTCTATTTTTTTCTAACAGAATTTCCTCTTTTTTAAATTTATTCTCTGTGGTAAATGTTGAGCATATATCAAATGTTCTCACATCCATGCCTTACGAATGCTTTAATTTTTGTAAGAAAATAGATGAAATAAAGCCTTCTCTAGTTCCAGAAATGGAATCATATATTTTCAAAGATTTATAGTTTCGACAAATCACTTCACACGTAAGCAACTACTTTTCAAAATTTTCTTCCTTTCTTCCAAAATTTGAACATACGAAGTGTTGTTTACCGAATACGTATGGAAATTCTCTCACTGAACATAGGTGAGAGATACTTAGGAGAGCGAAATGGGTCCCTTCAACTTCGCCAAGACTGAGCTGAATGTTTTGTAAATTTGCTTTAATGCTCAATTAATTAATGTCTGATTCTATGTTCCGAAGTTTGCTATTAATCTGCTCAAACGAGAGAGAGAAAAAAAAGACATGTATTAATGTTATTTATATTATAATATGGATTAAATATATATTATGTTTCTTTTGTTAGAAATCAAGTACTGAAATCAGCAGGCATATTCTCTAATAAAGGTGTTATAATTTCCCATTCCCGCACAAAATTGCAGGCTTGGGTAACGGATTGAACATTATGAGTTTATATATTTATTTTCAGAATTTTATTTTATTTTTAGAGTTGAATGCTTCGTAATATAGTAACGAAAATATGTATTTGCATATTATTATCAGCATGCCTAGGCGAATAATAATTTCGAAAGAGTCCGTTGACGTGCAATATTAGGTGCCTTTTTTTGTCGATTAATAACTGAGACGTGATTAATACACAAGTACCAGAAAACCGACTTTTAGACATCATTTTTTCGATCATTTCGATTGAAACCAACATTTGAAACAGAACTACAAATGTAATCTAACATAACACATAGCCATACAGACAGGCTTCTTTACAGGAATGTTGTCCAAAATTTGATAGAAATCTACAAATTTGGTGCATATACCACAGAGCAAATTTCATCCATCTAGATTAAAGAGGTTTTGAGCTATAATCTTCACAGTCAGACGAAACTGGACAGACATGACTCTAAAAATATGTTTTTCGGACTTAGAAATGTTTAAAATTTCGTTAAAACAGAGAGTTCGTGTTTTTTTATGATTATAAAATTTTTAACTTTACACTTTGTTTATGGGAAAGTAAAAAGTCGGTAATTTTCTAAAATATAACTCAGATAATTAAAATTGAAATATCTGGGCAATTTCGAAGTTTATCCCACCTTTATATTTCAGTGGTATTCTTTCTGACAAAATATTTTTGCAGCAATTGATCTGACAAGCTGTCCCATATCATGAACTATATAAAATTACTACTTCAAAGTTAAGTTAAGATAAAAGGATTAAAAAAATAATAATAACGAAAATTTCTTTATGATCATCAATGAATATGCAATTCGGTAGTACGCAAGATCAATTACTTTTATATCATTTGGAATAAACACAAAAAGTTATATAATATTTTTTTAAGATGATCCTTAAGAGAAATAAATAAAGCAGTAAACAATCGATTTTATCAATAATTTTTTTATGACAATAAACCATCAAGTGCATCATATCATGTTTTTCTGCTTTAAAAGCAAAGAAAAACACAATAAAAAATATTACATGTAGGGCCTTATCTCATGGCAACTGGGATTTTTTCGCTGCTATGTACAAACATATTCTTGTTCAGGAACGAAAGAGGGGAGGGGGACTTGATAAGAGGTTAGAGATGCGCTCACATACTTACACGATATCAGGTTGACTACGTCAGAAGCCTAATATATTAAAGAGACTGTCACACCATCTCTCTAAATTTTATATAAGAGAAAAACAAAATACGACATCAAGCAAAAAACAATGAAAGAAACGATTGGGCCACTAGGTCGTTCTAAATCAGCATTATCTGTGTATAAACTCAAGGGCAATCTACAAGGGCCATTTGATTTTTTTTTTTAGTCAGGATGGGAAAATAAATAAATAAAACGATACCGCATTCAGTTATTCTTGCAACGAATCGACAAAAACAATTCGCACAAAGTACAAAACTAGTAAACAGAAACCGTGGCATTAAAACGCTAGAGATAAGATAAGGAAATGGTTAACATTTTCGGTTTTTCGTAGTAAACAGAGATTATATAATTGCAAAGAGACGAGTTTTAAAAATCAAGGACTAATAAAAAAAATCAAGAGCAACCCAATAGAAGCAAAAGAAAATTCCTTTAGATAATGTTAAGTGAACGCAACGAATGGGATTCGAACCTATAGTGAAAGCTAAACAGTTGACCGTGAAAACAGCCCTCATGACTCATTGGATGGGCGCGACCTCACTTGAGACGGTTGACCTGAAAACCTACTTTCCTAAGAGCGCCTAACGAAGATAAGGACAGGGCCAAAAATAAAACAACACTAAACAGAAAAAGCAAAATAAATAAATAAAAAAAAATAAGGGGGGGAGGAGAACTTGGTACACAGTCCAAAATAAAACAGCATGCTTATTTAATAAACTGAATTGCCAACAAATATATTTGTTTTTATTACGGTAAATTTTTAAAACAATTTTTAATCAATAGTTTCTTCCACTTTTTTTTTTCAATCGGAAGTATCAGATTTATGAAAGATTTTAACACATTGTTAGAATTTTTTTAAAGATGTATCAATGGCAGTTCAAACTTTTAAAAGTCATTTGGTTGTATAATGCTTCTATTGGCTATTGATGTGATTTTCACAGCTTCACTTCTAAAGCAAAGTTATTTTAAGAGAGTGAACATAATTATTAAAATTCAAAAAGCGAATCTTACAAACCTTTAAATATGTAGTTACGTTCCATAAAACTGCAAACTTAAAAATCACATCATCTCTGAAGTAAAATAAATAAAAATACTACCTGCTATGTTATTAAATTTTTTTTATGTTATTTCCTTTCAAAATCTCCTAAATCTAAAATGGATAACTAAAAAAATGCTAAGATTAGATTCCATTAAGGAATGGGGGTGGGGAGATCCCCGTTTTAAGAATATTGTATGGCATGACATGGATACAATCAGTCTGCCTCTTTAACATAATCTTTCATGTAACAACAATTTAGACGCAATGTTAGAAAATAGACTCTAACATTTTTTCAGTGAATCATACTGCAACGCTATATTAATATAATGTAATTCAATGTTGCAGAAAAGAGAATAATCTAACTGTGAAATTTAGCATGAAATTGACAAATATTCAACCAGCGAACATCACGGGATACACGGACGTTTAGAGTTTAGAAGTAACAATAAAAATGCCCTGACTCATGGATTTTAAAAATAGCCAGCGGCAGGAGAAAAAAAAAAAAAATTATCCACATGTCTTTTCTGAACTTGAGAAGAATGCTTTCAACTTTAGAAATGAGTTTTAAAAAATTTGCTCCAAATATACACTGGAAAACGTCAAAAAGCACAATGGTACAATTTTTAAGTAACGCGAGTGAGTCAGTCACCTGTTTTAAAGAATTTTTAAATAGAGAATTATGTATATCAGCATTTATTATCTGCTATGTGCTTGTAATGAAGTCTTTCAAATATCATGCCAACAAGTATCTTCAATATAGACATTCGTTCACAAACGTTCATATTTTCCCATTCAAATTAAAGTCGTGAAAATATGTGTGTGTCTATCCTCTTACCTATTCCATAGAGCGAACTTGCATTATATCAACCGTAAATCTTTATATCAACAGTAAATGTATCGAGATTATGTATCTGATGTATAAACCACAGAAAAATGAATCATTATTAATCAGTTATTTGTAGTAAATCATCTGCTATTTGTAATAACAAAAAAATAATAATAATAATAATGAAAAAAAAAATGTAAATATCTTGTTTTTAATCTCAATATAAGCATTGCGGGTGGAAGTTTGTCTCGAAACAGCATATTCCAACTCTTAATCTAACTATTGTAAGTTCCATAATATATTTCGTAAGGTGAGAGAAACAACACTTTAAAACAAATCACAGCACCGTAAAATGCATTTAATAAAGATTTCAGATTATCATACATATAACTTTAGAAATATATGCAATTTTATGAATGCATGTATTCAGTTATTAATACTGTTTCAGAAAAAGTGAGGGCCGAAGCAGAATTACCTTCAAAATAAAAAGTATACAGTTCGAAAAACCCAAAATGTAAAGTTGTATGCAAACATCAATTAAATATTTCAAATTAATTATAAATATCTACAAATAGCAAAAGTCAATGCCTGTAGGTATCTGCTGATGCTCAATATGGCAGACTGTTGTACCTAGAGTTATCTAATTTGGATAAACCATACTTCGAAGATTGGAATGAGCATTCTGGAACGATTTCAAAGCGACTTAAATTCAAATTTTATCAAGTCTTTTCCATGATAGCTCTTGAAAATATTATAGCATAAAAATTATTTTTGTATCATCTTTAAATTTAATTTTTTGCAATGAAACTCATTTAGTTGTACTGCAATTTTTTTCATTTAATTTTGATAGTTAAAAAAATATTTTTATGTATAATTTGCAATAATATTTTTCATCTTTGTAATGACATTCAAACCATTTTTATCTTTATTACAAATATTTTATTGTGCATGTCTTCCATTGTACATTAATATTCTATCTTCAATTTTATTGTTTTTAGGAAGAGCCGCAATGAATTTTTATTTTCTAATTTTATTTCATAATTTTTCAAAGAATTTTTAACCAAATTTTACCGAGAGGTTAAGTACATTAAGAAAAATATTACGCAAAGTGAATTATTTTACTTTCTATTTATTTTTTCTTACCCAGCTAATTTGTTGTCAAAAGAACTCGCAACACAACAATTTATCTTCAGAAACAACTGTGCACTTCGATTAGAAATAAGGAAATGGAAGTATAGCATTACGTAATAGATGCTAAATGTTACGAATAGCCATGTTTTTCATAAGTCTCTGAAGTTATGCGACTTGATTTCATAATAGAGGATCAACCGCACAATAAATAGAACAAGCGTAATACTACTAAAATAACTACTATTCAATTTAGAAACTACTTTGTTAAGAGAACCACGAATATTATGCGTATTTGGTGTTCCATGTTTAATCGAAGAGTGTCAATTTCAAACTTACATCTGCGTCAGTGTCTAAAGTTTCAAAATCTCGAGATTTACGTTACTGAATGCAGTGTGGAAAGAATTTGGTTATAATAGGGAAAATCGGTGTATTTGAAAAGCTTTTCTAATTCGCCAATATAAGAAAATCTGTTCACACATTTGGTGCGAATTAGAAGTTAAAAAAAAAATCATTTGGGTCCAATTTGGTAGTTGAGATAAAGCTGTCTGTACCAATTTTAAACGAATTGCTGGACATTAAAACGAATTCCGTTTTATACTCCAAAATTCAGTGGGAAAAAATGATAAGACTTTCCTGAATAACGCTATCGCATCACAAAGGTATCAACCTAAAAAAAAAAAAAAAAAAAACTGAAAGAGAAAGAGTGAGACAAGAAATCAGAGTTTAGAGTTCTGCTAAAACTGAAAATTGTTAACTTTTAACAGTTTTCTTTATTTTCTAATTTTGATTTGTCAAACATTAACAAAAAATGCATCCTAGGATTTTAGCGTCTTAACTTTTTTTCAATTCCTATTTCGTATAAATAGTATGAGAAAGGGTAGTAGCCAAGCAGATTTTAGAATTTTACATAATACTTTGACATTATTCGAAGATCCTACAACTACCTCTGCATGTATAAATTTCAACTAAACAAATTCTGATAAACCAATATGTAAATCAAATTGTTTCCATTCAATATTCCTAACGAACAAGCTGCTAATGAAAAATAAATTAAGCAGTGATGAATTTCCAACCAAAAAATTGTTGGCTGAGAGTGGCGCAAGTAGGTCTATTAAAAAAAATTAAACCAAAGTTATCAAATAAATAAGTTTGTAAAAAATATAAATTCTACGAAGGATAATATATCAATTTAATATTAACATTTCATTTAATATAACTGGTCAAGTTTCTAATATAATAACTTATATGTACATAATATGTTTTTATATGTTTCATTAGGAACATGACCAATCATCATAAAGTGTTAATATTATCACCTGCTCTCACGTTTCCTCAGTTATTAGAATATTTACAAAATTGAACACCTGCTTCAATAATATTGAGTACAAATGTGGATACCGAGCATTCTGGAAATATATACTCACAAAATTAATAATTTAAAAAAATATTAATTTAAAATAAATCATTAACATATTAAAAATGATCTGAAATATGAAACTAAGCTGATCATCTTATGAAAAAGAAGCCTCATAGTATGAACTGCCTAGAACTGCAAAATATCTAAAGGCCGCCATTGAAGCTAAGAAAAAGAATATAATTTAAACGATGCACACAAACAATACGTATATTTTACGAAATACATTTTTAAAAATATTTATAACACGAAT
This sequence comes from Argiope aurantia, assembly GCA_026543865.1. Lineage (NCBI taxonomy): Eukaryota > Metazoa > Arthropoda > Arachnida > Araneae > Araneidae > Argiope > Argiope aurantia. The sequence continues at coordinate 955,368 of JAPMOR010089840.1, forward strand.
GAAAATAAATTCTAAAATACTTTAACACTATAAAATATTTAGATTTCAGTTTTGTTTAGATGCACAGAGAAAAAAATGAATTTTTCGTATGCGATACGACTGCTTTCTTCAATTAGGGGAGGGGGTGAAATTTAAATTATTTTTTATCTAAAAATGTATGAATTTTAAAAAAAATTTTAAAACCTAAAACAGAGTTCCTTCCCTCTTCTTCGCCGAGGTTTAATTCTACTAAAATATAGACTATTTTTATCATAACTTCAAGGAGGAAAGTTTGAATGAGTAAATAGAATAAGTAGCGCCATCTATGTTTCAATAATATAAGTAGATATCGAATTTTGGGATGAAGATGTGAGAAAGTAAATACATTTGTGACACAGATTTACAATCACAAATAATTCTATCGATTTTTGTTGTTGTTATTTAATTTGACTTTTTTTATGCTTATAAAGATGAAATTTCGTAATCAATTTTTCAACCACTTTCTTATATGTTAGGATTCTGATAGTTTATATAACAGTGTTGAATTAGTGAGATAATTTAATATTTTCAAAATTTAACTGTCAGTTCGCTGTTTAGTTTAATTTAATTTTGAAACAATAAAAGATTGACATTTGGTAGTTAATGAGATATCATAATAATTGTAGTAATGAATTAAGAATCAAGGACTAAAATGTTTTTATAAGAATCATTTATTTGTCTATCAAAAAGTAATATATTTTTTCATCCAAAATCTGGAAACGAATATATATAAGTATACGGCTTTGAATACTCTAAGGGAATCACGTCTCCATGAATATCACACAGAACTTCAAGAATTTACGCTTTTATTTTGAATATTAAATATTTTTGAGGGTAAAACTGTATTCGACTTTTTAGTATACTAATAAAGACACGATTTAGAAACTCCTCTTTAAATTTTATTTCTTCTCTCGTTACTACTAATAACCATTTTATATGTTAAGTCTTGATTAAAAGCTAAATTTATTTAATAATAGTAGCCTTTGACGACTAGTTGGTTTGATAAGAATAATGGTTATTAAAAATTTCAATTGTTTCATCAGCAAAATATTTTTAAATTTCAAATTGTGACTTACATATAACATACATTATTTCAAAAGCCTTACACATTTCTGATCATTATGTTTTTCATTTCCCCAATTTTCTGTCTACATCTGTATACATCCAATTATTCCACAGGAAAAAGTAGTAATATTTTAAACTGGAGGCACTTTAAAATTTTTTCCACCATTCCCTAATTCTGAACATAAATCTTAATTTTAAGCATAACAAAATATCAAAAATTTATTAAAAACATGCCTTATTTTGAAATCTACTCATATTGGAAAAATAAACTCAACATTCATATCTTGATGGCAATAATGGGGGAAAAAAAGGCAGGATGAAATATTAGTAGCAAAAATGAAATATACTGTTGTCGAACTATATTGTTGCAAAAATAATTTTTCAACTGTAATACTTACAGAAATTATTACGAAAAAGTGCGAAAATTTTGCTTAATTTTTATTTAATTAAAATTCGAAAAGAAAATCGCTCCGGGATACACATTTACGCAGTTCAAAGCATTTATGTGCTAAATATGGTAGCCGCACGCACGCACACACATTCATTATTATTATTAATAGAGAAAGAGTGTTTAATGTTTAACAATAATTCACGTTTTAAGAAAATGTTTTAAATTGTTGGAATCAATGTATGCTCACGTCAAATTAATCCCGTCATTCATACTGAATATTACAACAAAAAAAAAAAAAAAAAAAAAAAAAAGAGAGACGCTACTGGTACAGTTATGTTTGTCATGTGATTAAAATGTCCATTGAATTAATTCCAATTCAACAGTTTGTTAAAAATTTCTATGTATACTATTTTTTTTAATGAATTGCATAGTCTTTCTTCAGGTTCATATTTTTAATATTTGATTACATTACAGGGCATTTATCATTTTTAATTACGATTTTCTGTAAATCTGGCTACATTTAATCAAAAATCATAGCATTTTCTCCTATTTACCTAAATACTGATTACCTACATCTGAAATACAATAACCGAAGCCCAAATAAAGTAATAAAATTTAAATTTATAGTAAGAGATAAAGAGCACTTACCAAAAATAATCATTGTTTTTCTTTTATTTAGACTGACGTTTCAAAACAAAAATTAAGATAAAAAGGTTTTAAAACAAAATGTTCGAGATAATCACGGCAAAATACATTATTTAAAGGCAAGATATAGAAATGATAAAGTATAAAGATAGAAACAAACTGTCTACTTATAGCTTGATACCATAAATAATGCCATTGCCAAAACAAATTTAAACAACATTCGTCTTCTCAAACAACGCTATTTGGCAATTCTATAACGACGTGGACACGAAGAACAACTACTTAATTAAACATAAAATTTGCCATGAGATAGTTTCGATAGACAAAGATTTTTTTTTTTTAAATCTAGGGTTTTCTCTTTATACAAGTCTATAATTAAATATGAAAATAACAACACAACAGTTTTCATTTCAATGTTTAGTTTAACTATAACAACATCCTATTCTAAAGCAACACAATAGCTATTTTAGGATTCATCTCATAATTTTAAACTGGGTCATTAAGCAAGGATGACACCTGAAATGGGAACTCTTTCTCTCAACTTCCGCACCATATCAGCAAGAGGACACATGGCCGCGAGGTACTTAACATGCATCAAACCCGCATACTCGGCGTTTTTTTGGTGGTACCGATTTTGAATCTGGAGTCCCGACACTCACACCACCAGGCCAACAAAACCCTCTGATTTGTTAAAATTCTTAATTGCAAAAAAGTAAATTAAATTAATGTGGAGGTAAATGTTTCTTCAAAATGACTACTAAATCTGAAACAACAATTTTTCCAATCCATTTAAAAATTAGTGTACTTCATATGTCTCAACGGCATTAAGATGTCTAAATTGCAAAAATATTGTTAAATTGTTCATTGAAAGCAATAATCAGGAGAGCAGTCAAAATTATGATAAAGAATAAAATTATATAAAAGTATTCACAAGAGCAAGAAATGACTTTGCTACACGTTTTATAGCTTAATGAAAAGCAAAAAGAAAACTTTTGAACAAACTGATCCAAAGAAATGACATAAAACTTCTTTGTCAGGTTATGAAAAACGTATTTCATAAATACTATTTTTGGATAGT
>JAPMOR010089840.1:979314-1043313 GCA_026543865.1 Argiope aurantia
ATATATATATATATATATATATATATATATATATATATGGAAAATAATTTTATTTGTTGTCCATTGTCATATTAATGACTTATTTTTATCTATGATATAAGCTGCAAACAATCAATTATACAAAAAGAAAGCTTTAAAATTAATGATTCTTTTTAACTTCTGAAAATAACATGACTGTGAGATGCATAATCATGATTTAGCAATGACATTGTATTCAAATACTTTACTATGAATTCTCTTCTGTTTCTGTGATTATAGAAATAAGCTGTTTATCAGATTGCTTAGTTTTAAATTATGTGTTATATATATCTTTCAGGGATTTCAATCATTTAATTTTTATCTGAAATTTTCTTGGTACTCCATGATTTTTCTTAATGCATTTCAGCTCTTATCTAATAGTATATATCTTATTTTTGTCATTTTTTTATTGAATATCAACCTTTTTTTAAATTCTCAGTGATATTTTTAATAATCATTGCTTTTTTACTTCAATTACAGAAAATTCAGATCTAAATTCATTAATTTTTTCTATTTTTATCAATTTTATTATATTGCAAATTATCAGACTTTAGAGTTTGTTAGTAATTTTTTATCTTCAAATTTTATTTTATTGTTTTTTCTTTAAATATTGTCAAAAATGTTGTTTAAATATTTTCATTTGATAAAGTTTTATCTTCCCTATTTTCAGGCCTGATGGTTTGATGTATGACTTGTTTCGTAAACAGTTCACTTTGTATACATGTTATATAAGTAAGTTGCTATATATGTTTACAGTTTTATTTTTTTTAGTGTAGTACAATTTTATATTCCAGCACTTGGAGTATTTTTTTGTTATTTAATTTCATTTATTTATTTTACAGATAATTATTATTAAAAGATTTTGATCAATTTTCTGTAAGATTATTTTTAATTTTATATGCATTGCAGCTTTTTTCATGAAACTAATTTTTTCCATATATGTTTATTTTTAGGTATTCTTCAGTTCCTTCAGTTTAATTACCAACAAGGTTGTTTGTATAGATTAAGAGCACTTGGAGAAAGGCATAAAATGGATATTACAATTGGTAATTTAAAATATTTTTAATTACTTTACATTTTTATGTATTATTATTCTCTTAAATTTTTTTCAGTGATTTTTTCTAGACCTTAATTCCTATGTGGCAACTTACACTTTATAATTCTTTGTTTATTGGCCTATGAAGGTTAATTATGTTTGAAAAACTAAAACAAGAATCATCTCATGTAAATAGGAAAAAAAATATTTTAATAATTATTTTGTACTAACTTCCTTAAGTACTTAGTTATGCTTACAGTTAATTAAACTGTAAATGTCTTTTAAAAATATTTAAGAAATGTTAATTTTTTATGAAATACAAAGTTTTAATTTTTAAAGAGTGATTTTTATACAGCAATGTATATATATATTGAAAAATATCAATTTTCATCTTTAGGAAAATTTATTCTCAAGCCATACAAGCATTTTAGCAGTTTGACCACCTATAAATAATATATATATATTGAAAAAAATTGGAACTATATTGACACTAGGCCATCCATTTGCACCACATTGGTGTTAAGTGAAAACTATCGAGCAAATGCCGATGACGCAATATTGGTGCCACATGAAATTTTATTTATTTTATTTTAATTATTTACTTTTAATTATTTTTTATATTGTGAAAATTATTATTTTAACTATTTATTTATTTTATGAAAATAAAAATTGTGATCTGAAAAACCGCCAGTGACAGAAGTCCTGCTGGTACTGAACCAATTAGATATGCGGACAACACAGTGATATATTTTTTTTTATGTTTGATTTTTCTGACTTATTTTTTAAATTGCTAGAAAGTGATATGCAATTTACCTTTTATCCTTGGATAGGTTTAAAAAAAAGAACATATATATATATATATATATATATATATATATATATATATATATACACACACACACACATTTCGGATTTATTTCCTTTTCAAATATTTTGTGTTGATATTTATTCATAAATTTTACGATTTCATGAGAATCAAAACATGAAATTACAATTATGGAATATGAAAAATGAATCTTGAAATTAATTATATTTGTAAAAATAGTATCTTTTTATGATATAGTTTAGTTAAAAAAAATGTTGTTAATATAATATAAAACTATTTTGTGACTTATTTTTCTTTTGCTTAAAATGTAGAAGGTTTCCATTCTTGGATGTGGAGAGGTCTGAGTTTTCTATTACCATTTCTATACATTGGCTATGTAAGTTTCTTCCTCAATTATAAATTTCTCAAATATTTTTATATATTTAATAAATGAAAGAAATTTTAGAATTAATTGAGATTCTTGTAACATCTTGTCTGTACATTACTCAGTTTCATTCACAAGGCATTTTATTCACAAAACTGAAATGTCCTATTGAATGGTTACTTTATTTGCACATGTTTTGCTATTTCAGTCATCATCCCATCTTTAAAGAAAGCTTAACACCTATGAGGAAAATAAAATTGTACTTTTTGGTGATAAAAGGAAGAGATAATTAACATTTTTAATATCTGGGAACACTATGAGTGGAAAGCAGAATTATTGACAAATATATGATTATTGGAATAATTTAGGGCAATTAGAAAGATAAGAAAGTATTTGGTTTGAGAACTGAAATTTTCATGAATTATTTTAACTCTGTTATTGTATGCAAAAAAAAAAAAAAAAAAAAAAAAAAAAGGAATAATAAAAATTGAATTGATCATCAGATGATTACATTTATTGAAAGAATTTTTCCAAGTACTTCTGAAAAAAACTTAATAACTAATGTCTGTATAAACTATATGAACTACAAAATCAAATGCCGTAGTTTAATTTTATAAATCAGCTTGATAAATTTTAAAATGAGCTAGAAAGATACTTTAAAAATAATGTAATATGTGTTTTATTTTATCAAAAGTGTTTTCATTTAATACTCATTTCATTTGAAAATGAATCTCTTAAATTATTAAAGCTGGATTAATATTAAAGTTTATATTCTTTTGATTAAATAGTTGATATTTTTATTATTAAAATATTATTATAAATTAACTATTCTTGTTCCTTGTTTTTGAACTTTTATTGTTTCTCTTATCTTTTTAGTATCAGCATAATATTAATTTATAATATTTGATTGTAAGATTCCTGAAAGTTATAATCTGAATTTTTTTTGAATTAATTATTATACTACTTTTTGTTGCATTTATACTATTGTATGCATATTATATTATATACATGTTTACATGTATATACATGTATATAATATATATATATATGTTATATACATATATATATTATATACATATTATATACTATTGTATACATGATTATATTGTAGTAACATAATTTCAACACTAACAACTTTTTTAATTTACAAATTTGTTTATATTAAATTAAGATCTATCTATAAAAAGGAAATAACATTATAGTAAATCATTTTTCTTCTGTGTTGTGCAAAAGTTCATTTTATAATGTACTATTTTTTAATTTTATTTGATGTATACAATATTAGTAATAGTTAGTAGTATAATTAATAGTATCAGAACTATTAAGAAAATCAATGTTTTAATTTTCCATGTACATCATATCTGTTTTTTTTTCTGTTTGTTTCACTTTTATTATTTTCAAGTTTTTATTCTATTTCTCATTAACTGTCTTGGGCAACCAATTAGTTAATTGGGAACATTTGTTAAAATTCCCTTATTGAAATTAATCAAAACTTGATATCCATGATATCTTCAACAAAGTATTTATATGCATCAGATTCTGCTAAACATTTAAACCATGTTATTTTAAAAGAATTATATCTGTTCTGTTTATTGTGTTCATGAACTTCATAATAGGATAAAATCCCACGACTTTGTTGTCCCATTCAAAAATAACTGATCAGGTAATTTATCTCGTGCTTGCTTTTTGTCTGTCAAGATAGTGTTATTTCATTGTCATATACTTTATGTGAATTGTGCAAATAATCTTTATTCTTCAGCTTTCAGTCTTAAAATAAATAAATAAATATTTGAGAAACCACTGAAATAGTATGAACTACATTGCAACAATAAAAGTATTTTTGAAATTTATAAAAAAAAAAATATATATATTGTTTAAAAATTTTCAAAGTTCAGAAAAAATTAGCATATCTAAACTGGCATTTATTATTGTTGCTTTTAAAAATATATTTTTATACATTTTAAATTGCTGTAAAATGTGCACTATTGTGATCACTTTTATGTAATATTTTTGGAAGTTACAGTGCAAATATGCCCACATCTCAGTTAATTTTTAATTAAAATTTTATAAAATTCGTTTTGGATAATTTAAATCAAATAGTTTGGCACATAAACCACCAACAGACACTCTTAATCTCCTTTATTATTCGTAAAAATTTCTTTAGAATTTATGTAAAGTGTTACAGAATTGATCTTTCTTGAAAGACCATGTAATAGTCTCTATCGTTTTGCATCTATACACGGCTTTGGAATCCACACTATATATTTTCATTAGGGATATTTTTATACTCACATTGTATTCCAATTATAATTATTTTTGTTCATTAGAAAATGAGAAGTTTTTTCCTTGCCTAAGGTAATGTTAAAAATAATCTATTAAAATTATAATACTACAAAGAAAGAAAGAAAATCAAAAAAAGATATTTACCTAATGAATTTGATTGTTGTAATTTTGTCAACATACAATATTGGTGACAGATCTTTTTTCTACTCATGTCCACTTGAAGTGTACATTATGAAGTTCTTCCTGATATATTTTATTTAGGAATTTAGTCTGTTTCTGTCAATCATTTATCAAGTTTTGATACATTGAAAATTAAATATAATATTTAAATGACCCCATGACTACTGTTTTTCACAAAACTTGTTGCATCTACTGGTATTGAAGTTGCATTTCTTTTCCAGATTTTCCAACTATATAATGCATACACCCTGTACAATTTAAGCAAGCATGAAAAATGTGTGGAATGGCAGGTGAGTTTTATCAAACTATCCGTCTTTGCAACCAGTTTGGTTGCCTAGATTGACTATTTAAGCTGTTGAATGATTAATATGGTTTGCATTCTTTAAAAAAAAACATTTCATCTTTTTATATAAGACTGAATAACCTGAAATCAATTGAATCAGTTTACTAAAAGTTAAAAAAAATGTGTTATTAAAATTAAGGGGAAAAAAAATATATACAAATGTCATGGATGGAAAAGATAATTTTTTTGAGTCTTAAGATAGTACAAAGACTATTTTTGTAACATTCAAGTTGTAGCAATTACTTATCTGATAATGGTAAATATTTCTGCACTTTATATTTTCTGTTGAAAGCCTATTTTTGACTTTTTTTTCCCCCCATATCTTCTTTCCTCTGACTGAATGTACTTTTTGGTGACACATGAACCATCTTCAGAAGATTTCTAATTATATTTTACTGTTCCATTAGCTAAGCAAAGCATTAAATTCAATGGAACTGTGAAATTTGTTTGATGTTTTGTTATATCTGATTGTTGCCACTTGATAAAAATTAATAAAAACGATTTCTGTGTCATTTATGCTTTATATGAATAAATATAATTTCAGAAGGTATATTTCATATTAGTGGAATAATAATAAAAATTAAATGTAATATGTATTCTTTAGTTCATATTAAAGTTTCTTATTCTCTTTCATAAAATATCTTATTATTTTGGTATGAAAAAGAATATTAACATTTTGCAGTTTTATCTTGTAATTTTTCCTTTTACACTAAAAAATACAGGGAATTTAAAAATTAAAAACCAGGGAAAACCTTAAAAAAACCAGGGAAATTTGAAAACTTTCATAAAAACCAGGAAATTTTTATATTAATTTTTATTTATCTAAAAACTATCTCTGAATATTGCAAAAATAAAAGATCGTAGCCATAGCTCCAAAAACAGAAAAGTACTTTTCACGACTATGTAATTGTGTAAAGTCACTCGTTTTTTCTTTGCTCTAAATATGATTTGAGAGACAGTTGTTCTCTTTCCATGTGTTTTTCAGATTACAGCTAATGAGCATATGCAAGACTACTATAACTTCATGAGAGAATAGAATAAATTTCTCTGCTGGGAATAGCAACATTCAATCTGCGGAAGCATCGTGGTGATATTTAGTCACATGCAAAGTTACTTAAATGGTTCTCTCATTATTTGAGAAATTGTGAGCCAATTCAGAGTAGTTTAAGGATTAAAAAAAAAAACAATCAACTACTCAAAATTCACATTTAACACAGATTAGGCAGTTAAAAATATAAATCTTGACTTTGCTGAATGGGTTTGAGAATTTCTTCAAAATTTGCTTGCTGCAGACTGCTGGCTTTGTAAGTAAATTTAATTAAAATGGGAAACAGGTACTTATTAAAAAGTCCAATATCAAAAAAATCATCATTGATATTGAAGTAAAAGGAATACAAGAGGAGATATGTCAAGTCTGAAAATGTGAAAATTAGCTGATTTGGAACATTTTGGTTTAAGAACAATAATTTAAAGCTGAACTTTTATAAGCATTAAAACTTGCTGTGTCACATTCATCCTTTAATGTTTTCATTGATACTTCAGGAATATTTTATACCGATAGAGAAATCATTGAAGAATCTATATTAGCTAGTACAAAAATGTTGTATGTTATTTGTTATGGGTTAGCTCCATTATTTTAACAGTCTCTTAAAAAATTTTAAAAATCATAACATGCTTTAATGAAGCAGCTTATTTTTGACAGGTCTCTTAATAATCCTAAATATATATATATATAACAATTCTAGGAAAGTGGCTACAAGTTACTTGATTACTGGCAGAGCTACTAAAACTAGAGGGGGGGGGGCTTTTTAGCAGAGTGTTTTATATTAGTGAAGAGTACTATAAAATATTTGAACACATGTCCAAATATTTTGCTATTTTAAGAGGTAAATCTGATTTAAATCCACATTTGTTGAAGGACCAATGCATTATTATGTGAAAAACAAATGGTTGATTTACTTCAACTTTATTCCTAAGCACAAATTTCCCTAACATGTGCAGAGTATGAAAAGATCCAATTTGAAATTTTTCTGAAAAACTAAATAGTTTTCAGAATGTGAAAAGATCCAATTTGAAATTTTTCTAAAAAAAACAACTAAAAAGTTAATACAAAGAAGGTTTGATTCATTTAATAAAATTTTTTTATTTAGATGATTTCTATTCTGATGCTTTGATACCCGTAAAATTTTCTGATTTTCGAGAAGTTGTAAAAATAATTCTTGTGTTAAATAATAGGGAAAACACAAGGATTCCCCCCCCCTCCCCGATATGAGTGGCAATCCTGTTGTAATAAGAAACTGAAATGCATTTCTCTATGTATATGTTCTTTAACTGATGATATTTTATTATTTTTAGGTTTATTGTTCTGCCATAATATTTTTTGTACTATTTTTGGGTAACATGTTTACTACATCACGTGTTCTCCACCAAAAGCTTACAGAAACTATTGCAAAATCTCTAAGTTCTTCCTGTGAAAAAGATGACTGATAGCAATAAAATAAAATAATTAGTTCCTAACTTTTAAATTATTTTATGATCAGATGATATGTATATAATCTAGATGTTTTGTTTTATAGATCTGGTACAGTTTGAAAATAAAAATGTCTTAAAAGGGGGGTTGAATATTTAAAAGAATCACCTGTACACATCTCTTGTATATATTTTTAAGGCATTTATTTTTATAAAAACATCCATATTTATTTTTGAAATTGCAAAATACATGCATATGAGTTAAAAATGATTCTATAAAAAACAATTGAATAAGTAAAACATTTTTAGATGTTTTTTTCTACGTAACCATTTACAATTTTAACATTTGGTAACATGTAATAAACTATTTATAATACTTGTATACGAGAATAAATCTTTTAAGTGGCATATCTTTTTTTAATCCAGAATAAGAAAATTTGTTCTATTACTGTCACAATTTACAGTTGCACAATATTATTTCGATGTGATTGTGATAATAAATGTTTTGGAATGTTTAAATATATCGTTCATTTCTTATAAATGTTTTTTATTAGTATCATAAATTGTAACAATTTTTTTTTACTTATTCAATGCAAAAGTTATTTTTTGTATATTATAATAGTGTAAAATATTTCATCATTTATGAAAATTATACCCATGTGATGTTTAAAGATAAAATTAATTGTTGTGACATTTTATAATTTAATGCAAGCTTCCATGTGGTTACTTTTGTATTGCGATATTCCACATATAAGCCAAAGCTATAGAATATATATTTTCGCCTTATAGTTAATATATTTTAAATTCTTATTTATTGTTTATATATTATGATTGGGTCCACATGAATGATATATATGAAATAAAGTTTATTTGTGAAACAAAAATTTGTATTAATGACTCAAATATACTAGAATTTTACATGAAGAAGTTTAATGAGACAGTCAAATATATACAATGGCTAGCATAAATTATATATGTGCATTACAAATCTACTGCAATAGTTACAAAATTAAATTAGAAAATTTCTATAATGAAGTTATATCTTTTAAAAAAAATTCCACTCAAGTTATAAAGAAGTAACTTCGTGAGAATTTTTTAAATCAAGGGAGCTTCTTGTTTTATCAATTTGCGACATGAATGCATTTTCCACTGGAAGTATATAAGGTGAACCTGATACCTTGTTGACATTCTCAGAAGCTAGGAAATAAGCACATTAGCATGATAAAATTACATACAAAATATATCACATCATTGGCATGCATGTAGTTTATTACACGTATAGACTTAAATAAATAAAATATATAACAAAATATAGTACAAATAAATAATGAATTTGAAATTATTGACACTTTTTGGCAGAATCTAAATAGCATTTCCACACACAAAAAAAATGTGTTTTTACAAGAGATGTCTTGAATCACTGATTTCATCAGCTGGTATTTGAATTGGATCTTCAGCAAAAATATGCAGAGGAGGGTAAAGACCTGGTAGACAAACATAAGGGAAAATGAAGTACAAGACATACAAGAGGAATGACATACAAACAAATGTAAATAACAGAAATTCTAAGGTTACATTTAAATTTTAGTAACTTTTCATGAGGCATGTAATCATGAAACAAGTGCAAAACCTCTATATCTATCAGAATTTTGAATAAAAAATAATTTCTGTTAGGATAAAATTTCCACAATATCAAATTTTTAGCAAAAATACTTCTGCATATAGAGAAAAAAAATTAGTTTTATAAAATGTAAAATAATTTCCTTTCTATTGCATGAAATTTGAAAAAAATTAAGAAATATTTTTTTACTGAATTTCACCTTGTGTTTCCAACTGTGTATGTATATCATATTACCTGTATTATAGTTTCTCAAATACAGTTTTGATTCTTAATTTGTTGAAAATCAACAGTTGCAATACAGATATAGTAATTTCCCTATTATTCCCATTCAATTCTGACATCTAATGATGTACTAAATAAAAAATCACAGTATTGTGGCATTTACAGTATTAGTTGAAACAACCAAATGGAACTACTGAAGGATGAAAATTTTAATATTCAAGATAACTTGCTTCGTTTGTTGAGTTGCATATTCTAACTATCAGCTAAAATGAGCGACAATATCATTATAAATTCAATGAATTAAAACTAAATTCCTGTTCACCTGAAACAGTTTTTTACAGTTATAAAATCTAATTAGATCTTTGAAGGTTTTAAAAATGTCATAATGCAAATATGTTTCATCAAGCTAAAAATATGTTAAAATATATTCATATCAAAATGTAGTCTTGTAATCTTTTTCTCCTGAATCAACCAAATCAGCATATTTATTTATTGTTGCTTTTAATATTAATTATTCTTAAAATTCAATGTAATATAAAATTAATTCTGATATTGATAATTTTTCATTTCATTTAATATAAAATTCTTCATATATACTAACTTCCAATTAGATTTTTTTTCATAATAAATAGCATCAGAATAATACTCAGGTATGGCTTTTGACCATAATACACTTGATTTATGAATCACTAACAGTAAGTTTAAATATAACCTTATTAGCCAGACTATGAAAATTTTTTGAAATATATTGTATAGTAATTTAAAATTCCACTTTTCTGTATTTTTGTCTTACCTTGTATTAAAAACTCCTTTTGCTTTTAACTTATAAAACCATATCAACTGAACAAAAATATTTTCAATCAGCATCTAATCATAATAATAAGAAATAGGAGTGAATAAACAGAAAAATGAATTATGATAGGTACAGAACAAATATTTTGAAAATTGATTAAAAATAAATAAGCAACTTGACAAAACTTGCAAAGTTCTTATAGCACTTTTCTAGAATGTTTTTGATTCCTATAAAAGAAAAATTGGGGATATTGGGAAACCCTACTAGTTAAATATATTGTGTATTCTGCTTTATATATTTTATTTTTGGTAATAAACTATATTGAACACTTCCACTTAAATTAGATGACATTTTTTTGTAATATAGACATTTAAATCATTTGACTTTAAAAAAAAACTTACATTCCTTTAAAAACTGTTAAGCTAATTTTTTTAAAATTCAATATGCTCAATAAAAGATTTTCATTTTAGTCTTATTGTATTCTGTAATAGTATTTGTAATTTATATATATATATGTTAGAGTTTATAACCATTAGAATTTAATTTTGGTTCTTCTCTCTTTTTAAAGGAGTTTCTCCCATGTTCGATATATCTCCTTGGCGTACCAAATTGATCCTGCTGTATTCTAATTTTCTATTGATCAGACCAATCTCCTTATTTTTCTTCAACACATAAAAAGGTTAAACAATATTTATCAGGAATCACTAAATCAAATTGTTCACCATCTTTGAATTCTGATGAAGTTCAGATATTTTTCAAGTTGCAAGAAGTATGACATAGCATATATACCCTATGGGATAGCCTTCCTAATATTTCAATAAACAAAAATATACATTGTTGAAGAGGAAATGGGAAAAAGCCATCAAATGTTATTTAATACGTACGTGTGGCACATCTCAAGAAAATTAAGCACTTTTAAGGTGCTTAAAAATGAGTTTCAAATGTAAGCACTTTTCATGACGATATGCACACTGATTGTTATTTCTTTTAATTTATTTTGGAAACCATATTAAAAAGTTATTTCCACTTATCTATTCGGCAACTTTTTGTTTTATACAACTTAACTTATAGACGTAGTTTGCATTTAAGACTTAAAATAAAAATAAAATTTCCAGCAACATGAAAACAATATTTATGCCTAATTTCTATTTCCAAGATTTTTAAAAGTAATCTTTAAAAACAAAACAAAAAATAAATAAGAATTTATTTATCTATATATAAAAAAAAAGATAAAATGACTTACGTATATTTATATCTGCAAAGAAACAAGCTTATTTTCATTCAAAATTAATTAATAAGCAAAAACTGGCAAATGCATTCTTTCAATATCAAAGCATGTCTAAATTATGCTGGGTGAAACAAATTAATAAAATGTTTTTAAAGAAATTTTTTTTTAAATAAAATTTTAGGGTTCCCACCGTCTCTTCAGATAAACATTTATGATATTGAAGTTCCACAAAATGTCTCTCTTAAACATAGCATCTATATTTTCTGAAGTACATACCTTGATCAAATTACAAGGTAGTTTTGATTTCATTTATGAACTTCTTGGATGAAGATTAATATAAGGTAATGCTAGAAGAAGAAAATTAATTTTGGCGAAATTGAATTTGTGATAAAACTGATGATGAAATGCATCAATCAATCCAATACTCCTTATGAAAACAATCATAAACAAAAACATACTATTCTTAGATTCATGATAATGCAATACTGTTGACATATTAATGATGTGAACAATGGAGCAGGATTTGCCCTTTTACATACTTGACCTGTTTTCAAAATTTAATATGTGCTATTTCAAAAGCATTCAGTTTATCTGCCTCATTAATTAGTATGAATAATAATTTTTAAAAAATTGGAAACAAAAAAATCTTTAAAGGAATTATTAGAAATGTTAGATGGAAATTATATTTAGAAATTCATTAGGTCAATGTCTTAAATGGCAATTTCTTATTTTGGAAATATTTTTTATAAGCAATTGAACCAAATATGTTGTTTCATAATATCTTTTAGACTTCTGTTAATTAATTGCCAGAAATTAGGAAAATAGAGGTTTATGCACATGGTTCATTTTCACCAACTACAAACATAATAACAAACAAAATAAAGACATTAAAAATGTTCAATCATTATTGGACAACAAAAAGATATTTTCTTATATAAAAATCAGAATTGGTTAAATCAATGACATAAAATACAAACATTTATTCCTTACGCATGATTCACATGAAACAAATTAATAATAATTCAATAAATTTTAAAAAGTTTAAAGATAAGATAGCTAATTCCTAATATTTAATTAATGGTTAAGATTTAAAAGAGAAGATTACCTTAAAAAATTTTCATTAAATAAAATTCAAGCTTATTTGACTTGCTAAAAAATGAAAAGTGCAATTTGAAGAACTTTAAGGTTATCAAACAAGAGATAAATAATATAAATACTGGTGAATGAAAATTAATACTGATGAATGAACTTGTGGCAAGTAATTTTTTCCTCACAGATGAAATTAAATACTTCTGAGTAACTCTTTTAAGAAAGATGTTTTACATCTTGTTGCTTCAAAATATAGATTTAGATTTAATTTTTAACATAAAAATGAATAAGTTCAATGAATATATGAATATTATCAATTTTATGGCAATAATTGCTTGCAATATGCAAATTAAGAAACATTGGTTAGTTGTAAAAATTATTAATTTATAATTTATTTAGCTACTTAATGGTATATGAGAATAAAATGTAATTTAAGATGAATAGCTTATGAATTAGTGTTTTATTTATATTATATTTAAGAAACCCACTTCTTTGAAGGGAAGGAAACAAAAAAGTTGATAGACCTTGTGATGGACAAAATACATTAGCAAAACAATAACAATTAATTGGGAATAACCAAACATTCTTTCTACAACTAGAAATTAAAGAACTAATCATACAAAATGATTTTTTTATGAAACATACACACACAAAAAAAAAAAATCTAGAAAAATAGTTTTAGAACTTATTATAATAATATGAAATGTTTACATATTCCCCCATAAACAGTATCCTACAACGCAAATGGATGAAGGATTGCAACGACATTTAGTGTATAGACTAGACATGAGATCACTCATGGAATTTTGGGGGGCGAAGGTGGGGGAGCAAAATGTCCACCAGAGGGCACCTTTTCCAAAAAGACATTAAATTTAGCACAATAATTGACCAAAACAGAATACAGAAACGATATTAACAATCCAAAACAAGAATTACAAGTAATAAAATGTAAAACCGGGAAAAGCCGTCAGCTCTAGGAAAAAATGTCGAGATTTGCATGCTTGCAAAGAAGAGGAAGCTTTATGCAAAACAGGTTAGGGTAAGAAACGTTTGCAGTCGTTGATGTTTTATGTCGATGTTTAAGGCTGTAATGATGATAGTATCTTGTTGCGATGTTGAATGATTTAAAGAACTCCATAAGGTTTCATGTGCAAAGCATCATAACTGATCAGTCATGATCTGCTGTTGAACACACTGTCCATTGACTTGAAATTTTGCAGGTGAATGAGCGTGGTTACATGGAGCACCTTTCCCCACATCATCCTGGACACGATTAACAGCTGCTTCTCTTGTGCAATTTCATCCTAATCTGTTTTTGTTTCTGCAAACTGAACCGATCCCCCCCCCTCAAACAGCATACTGTTATTTTCCCCTTACCTTTACTTAATGTAGTTCCATGACAAGATGATCAGAAACTAGTGAATAAATGTTAATATTGTTTCTGTATTCCGTTTTGGTTGTTTATTGTGTTAAAATTAATGCTTTCTCGAAAAGGCGCCCTCTGGTGGATATTTTGGAACTAATCCCCCCCCCCCCCAATTCTGTGAACGCATCTTGTGTATAGTCTATATACCAAATTTTGTTGCAATCTGTTCATCTATTTGCGCAGTGTGATGCTGTTTATAGATGAAGTTTAATTATAACCACCCTGTATATAAAATCTAACAAACCCATCACTTCTCTATAACAGTTAATCACTTCGTAAATGATACACATAAATATTTTTATGAAACCTATATAAGAATGCATATTAATTTTAGATTACATATGGTTACATATTTAAAGTAAAATATTGCATCATTAATTTAATTGGTATGAAAGGTTACAAAAACAGCATATTAATTAAAATGTTTCATCACTGATAAAAAAAAAAGTACCAATAAGTAAAACTCTGCTCATCAAATTTTCTTTTTAATTGAGGCAGAAAATAATTTGCTTTCAATAATAATAACAATAAATCTTACCATGTGTTGCAAAACTGCATTTTGCTTTGTCTTTTTCAATGTGTAAGGCAGTGAGGAAAAAGAAAAATGCACCAATAACAAGCACACCAGTAGGTATGTATAAAGCATATTGCAGACTCAGATATTTATGAATGCTAGTATCTGATGAAATGAAAATTGAATCTGAAACCTACAAAAACAAATAATGGTACATATATTTGATAGCATGTAAATATATGATAAATAAACAGTGATACGTTTGAAAGAAAATAAATGAAAAGTTCTACATTGCATTTTCGAAAGTTTCGTAACATGTCAAAAGTCAAGCAATTAACTTAGTCCTACATACAAATTATGCTTTTCAAATTACGACTACAAAAAATAAAATCACCATGCACAAAACAGCCAAATAATTTCAATTTAATAAAATTTAAGCCAAAACAGTTCAAAACGTTAGAAAGATAAACAAATCTGTCACAAATATTTCAAATTAACTTTTCTTCATTGTAATAAAATTATCATTTACTATTTTTTCATAAATCAGTAATAAAAAAACAATTTTCTTCTAAAATTATACTTTATTACTAGAAACAAATCCTTATTCATTACTCTAAATATCTTTACACAATAATTAACTCACTAGCAATCATAAATCAATATTTACTTAATTGGACTAAAATTTACTATCACATGATCAACCGAAATCTTCAGAAATTAGACATTTAAATATTTGCACTGACTGCTAAAAATAAAATATCAGGAAATGAATAAGAGACAAATTCGAATTACCTGTCCAATTATGTAAGGACTACATGCATCACCTAAAGCATGAGATACAAGTATTTGAACAGCCTCAGCTATTGATCTTCTTGTAGGAATAATAACATACTACAATAATAAAAGGGAAGTATTTGAATAATGTATATAAAACAAGTAGATTTATCAAGCTCGAGAAAAATAGAAATAATTCTGATATAAATGTTGTGTGCTTACCAGCAGCATATCTGCGACAATAGTCCAATTGACACATAAGCAAACTTCTCCAATAAAGATAAGGACCTATATTACAATGAGGAAAAATAAATATGTATATATAAAAAAAGAGAAATTGACACAAACTAGATACTGAATAATTCGAAAAAGAAATTTATGTGTTATTGAGTTCTTCAAACAGACACATAATTTTAATAATTGACCAGTAATTTTCTTAATAGCTTTTTTTATCTTAATACATAACTTCATGTTACTAAAAAATCATAAATGAATAAAAAAAATTTTAAAAATGTATACTGTTACATAGATAATAGAATTAAAATATTGCAAAGACAGAAGACAAGTCACAAAATTTACACAATTGAAAAAAAAAAAAAATTAATCTAAACATCTTGTGAACTTGGCATTTTTTTTTTTTTTTTCACATACAAGTAAAAGCTGAGAGATTATAAATCCAATCTTATGATAGCTATTACAGTGTATTTCAAATTATTTTCTAGAAAATGTTAAATATATTACATAAAACTTTGATCCTCAGAATCAAAAGCAGAAGGGATTAAAACAATTTATGGCTGCTTCAGAAATATAACTGTACAACTAAAAAAGTATGATTTGCATAAATTATTTTCAAAATTTATGTTGATATAAAGGATTTGAAATTAATTTATAATTTGACCTTGTTTACATTGATCATAGAAAGACATCATTCACAACATTAAATTTCTCATAACACAGAAAGAAAACAAAAATTTATGATGTTATAAGAACTAAAAATATTATTACTATTTAGCTCAAAAATATATCACACATATATATACAAATAAAATATTTAAACTGAACAAAAAAGTTATTTTATTAAAGTTTAATTAACAGATTTTCAGTATATAAAAACAAATGAAAAATTAAAAAAATGTCATGTATCTAAACACATTCATGCAAAATCAGTAATGTCATTTTTTGAAGAGAATTACAGTCATTATCAAAATGCATTGAATGTTTTTGTTTATCGGAGTTGCAAAAGATTTTTAAACAAAATTAAATATATTATATTAATATTTTAAAATTAAATTTTATATAATTTCTGTTTTAGTCTATTTTGAAGTGGTCAAAAAGACAAAGTATGATGAATGCATAAAGAGGAAGTTAAATTAGCAAGAAACAGCTGATAATGATTGTCAAATTTATTAAATAGCTTTTCTTTGAGAGGTGTGATTAGAAAATGATTGATTACATTCATAACAGAAAGAAAATCTAAGCTGCAAACATTTGTTTTAATATCAAAATGAACTTACCCATGATGTTATGATGCTATATTCAGAAACTACAACACCAGCAAATATAAGAGGTACACTAGCTAAAACTCCATATGCGCAGATTAAAGGATCAGCTTTTGCATTAAACCTCCTTAAATATGTGGAAGCAAAGGATCCAATAAGAACTCCAACAATACCAGCAATACAAGTGATGATTCCAAATATCAAGGGAGCACTAATATAAAAAAAGCAAATTTTTAATACAAAATGTTTTCACATTCATTATTTAAAAGCATTTTTAAAAATTATATATATCCAAAAAAAGCTAAATATTTCAAATTTTAATTATAAGCCCTCCAGGTAGCCAATCTAGTTCCATTTTAATGCAAATTCCAAAGCTCATTATTCGGTTTATTTCAGTATTCCCTAAAAGCTATGGATTTAATATTCCGTTTGAAAAGATCCTATCATATGCATGCACTCCAACATTGTTTACCCTATCATCTATAACACTTCTTGGCAATATATTACATACTAGCAGTACCCGCACAGCGTTGCCGGTAGCATAACATTTAAGAGGAAAAAATTAGTTTTAGACTTAAATATGGTTCAAATATATCTTGGAAAGTACAAATGTGCATCTTGAAGTGATTTTTTTTTCAAAATTTTAATTAATTAATTAGACATGTATAAAATTTTAACTGTTTTTTTTTATATACAGTTCAAAATATTTTTTTAAAAAAATTAAGGCTTTCTATATTGCAATCAAATTTGAAATGTTTTTCTCATTTAGTCAAATCTCATTTAGTTGGACACTAGTTTCAAAGCTACATTTTATTTTTTGTTTCGTAATATCGCATACAGTAATATACTTTTTTATAATTATTTGAATTACATTCATTATTTATCTAAAATATTTTTTTTGTTATGTATTTTAGGATTCCTACATTTTATATATTCATTTAGTACATCATAAACTTTTTAATATCTGTCAACTTAATATCACTAATTTGTAAATTCATTTTCATTGTTAAAACAAAGTTTATTATTTTTTCAGACATTGCTGAAACCTCTTTTCATCCAAGCTAATACTGAATGGATGAAATATCTATCATAATCTAAATACCATAAAGAGCAAGAACAATATAAGAGATTTATTTCCAAAACATAATCAATATTTGTTGTGGGCAAGCTGACTGACAAATTGTAGTTTGCATCTCATTAAATGAAAATAGCAATATAATGATAAAACTGCCTCACTTAGATGATACTGGATCTAATGACTGTTTAGCTAGTGCTAGTTCCATATATACTGGTCCAAACCATCCTAAAGCACCAGTTGCAAAAGTTACACTTGTAAATCCCAATGTTGAATACACAAACGATTTCCTACGGGACCAGGAAAGAAGAATTATAATTTTAATTACTGTCAAGACATTAGGAAAACAAAGTAATTACAAGCAATGCCATATAACAGCATAACATAATTGCATGGGAAATTAATACAAATTTCAATATTGTTTAATACAATGCACTTATAATAGGTTATGAAATTTAAAATTATTTAAATGTTTTATTCTATGGCAGTAAACACCCAATTTCGTGAAATATATTAAAAATATTAAATGAATATTACAGAACAAATC
Source organism: Argiope aurantia (assembly GCA_026543865.1). Classification (NCBI taxonomy): domain Eukaryota; kingdom Metazoa; phylum Arthropoda; class Arachnida; order Araneae; family Araneidae; genus Argiope; species Argiope aurantia. The sequence continues at coordinate 997,622 of JAPMOR010089840.1, forward strand.
AATTTTCAAATAGTGATTTTAATTATTAAATTTATAAAAATAAATTAAAAAAGATTTTGTCTTTTTTAAAAAAATAAAAATCATTATGAATTTTAATTACATATGCAAAATACATATTTAAATGGTTTACATTTGCATAGGAATTAAATTCTCATCTAAATATTAATAAGATTAATTTTATTATAATTTTCATCTATATAATAAAGAAGCAATAACATGGATATAAATAATGTTCTATCAAAATATGATACTAATGGCAAAAAATTACATATCTTTTTTAAAATTACATAAAATTACATTATCTGACATATCTTTTTTAAAAAGAAAGAAATCTATTACTTATTTTTGCATTACTTAACTTCAAATCTGGTCAAGATTAAAGCAAGACAGTGATTTTTATAATAACCCTTTAAAAATTAAATAGAATATATTTCTCCTTCATTTACTTTCAAACCAAATCAAATGGATAGTAACGAATTAATAAATTTAAAACATCAAAAGAAAAAAAATTATCCAGTATATAACTTATATAATTAATTACCATGACTAGGAAGAAAGTAAAACCCAGTCCATTTATTTTGTTATATAAACAAAACAGACTCTATCAATAGACAATTATTGAATCATAATTCAACAACAACAAAAGGAGATTGAACATAATCAAATACTTCTAAAAATTAATACACTGTTCAAGTAAACAAAATTTTAAAGATATTACAAAAGACACTAAAATCAAGAAATTTACAAAATCTTCAAAATTAATTAAAATTATAACTAATGGATTTAATTTTAAGTAAAATCCTTTGCATTTGTTGTAGTTAGTTTGAAGTACACAACTAAATGAACAGCAACAAAATGAATTCACACACAACAAAATGAAACCTTTCAGATTAAGAATATTTACATACGTTTTGCATAAGTATAACAAATCAGCAGATAAAGTTGATTTCTCAAAAACAGTGCCACCTTCAGCTTCCCCTCTTGGTGGATCTTTCACATACAAAAATGTAAGACCAACAGATATGAAACCAAATACTGGTGTAATCTGTAATAAAATAAATATATATGTAAGCAAGCATTAAAGTTTAGTTTAGTTTAGTTATATTAACACCCCATTGTAAACACTAGGGCTATTTTGGGATAGCTCATAGTTTTGAACCACGATCAGATGACGAGGATGACACCTGAGCTGGCACCCCCTCTCCACGCCACACCAGCGGGAGGACGTTTGGCATGACTGATTTAACGTGCAACAGACCCCCTTACACGACGGTTCTTTGGTGGAATCGGGTCTTGAACCTGAAACCTTACGGCTCACAAGCCAAGACCTTACCACCAGACCACCGCGGCCCAGCAAGCATTAAATAAAAGTTATGAATTATAAGGGATACATAATAAAGTCCTCTTTAGATTTATTTTTAGTGATGAAATATTTGTTTGGTAAATACTTCCACAAAGATTGACAAATCTTAATTTTTAAGATAAAGGAAATTTTCAGGAAGTTTGAACCCTCATTTCACCAGACAAAAAAAAAAAAAAAAAAAACAGCTGCACAGGAGTTTAGTTTTAGAGTTGACTTAGTTATTAATACAGTGAAACAGCCTAATAAATACTGTAATCAAATCCTTTTATTGCATGGCTTATACTCTTTTGCCAGTTAGTTTTGAATTACATAATTAACTGTAGAAATGATCAGCAAATTAAATTATTTTAAAAGAATGTGCATCATTATTTGTGCTCTCTCACAAGTGAAATGAAGTACAGAATGCTACAACTGGTATCATAAAACACTTGATTTTCCCGTGAATGCTAGATCTTGTGGCGAGACCTATGAAGAATAAATACTTGAGAGATTGTTTATTATAATGGCAAAATTAAAAACCAGACAAGAATTCTTGAAGGAGAAACTGAGAACGAACAATTGATGATTGGGATTAAAGCAAGATGAGATAAAATAAAAAGTGGAACTTCTGAAAAAAAATATCAGTTTTAGGACCATTAGCAGAAAATTAAAACTGAATTTAAGACTAAAAATAAAATACGAAAGAGAAAAACTGAACTTATGGCAGATATAGAGAACATAGAAATAAAATTCCAGAAACTTAAAAAGAAAAGAAAAGTTTGGGAAATTCATACAAATGGTCTTTTCATGAATCTAGTAAACATTTTTTTTTTTTCCCAATGTCAAATTACCAGATTCCATAGTGGGAAAAAACTTACTCTATTTGTTGTATACATAATACGTAAACTCTATTTACCTATTACGTAAGCTCTATTTGATGCTACCTATGACTAAAATAAATGGAATAACTGGTTAGATAGATTCCAAGGAACGATGAAGTTTCAACTGGTATTTAGTAATAAATGAAGCAGACAATGCTGTTAAAAATAAAAATCTTCAATCAATAATAAATAGTTCAAATAAAATCCATCTTAGCCAAACTTTCTCAAAAATACAAGTTATTTAGCCTTTTTTTTTTTTACCTGTGACTGGGAATTTCATATGAATTTTTGGGTAGTTAATTAAGATCATAGCTAGAATTAAACTGTTAAAGTCACAATGAAGATAATACCATCTCTGAATTGTTAATGCATAGAAAATTGATACATTTTACAAGGCAAAGTAATAAAAAGTATAATATAAATAAGAAATTTTATAAAAACTATAACAGAAAAAAACTTACACGGAGGGCCCATTGCCATTCACCAGTTGCCTGAAGAATTTGTGCTCCAATAATATAGCCAAGTCCACTAAAATTATTTTATAATTAAAAGTAATAATTTTGAAAAAAAAACTAGACAGCTAAAATTTTAACAACAGGAAAATAAGCCTTTTAGGTATATAAATAAAACTTCTGAAAAAAAAATTAAGAAATCTTTTCATGATGAATGTGTACTATAATATTAATATAAATGCAACAAACTTATAATAAAAATTTTCTTATATAAAGAATTATTTACTGCAATTACTTACGAAAATAATGTTTTTAATGTACATATCTCAGTAATAAAATAGTAGTGTCAATTAAAAATGTTTTTGTACTTATTAGGACAAAACGTAACATACAAGGAAACCCTACCCTTTTTTTTCCTTCTAAAATTCTCTCTAGTTTAAAGTAGTATCAATTCATAGTAAGATGCTAGTAAAAATTTAAAATTCATGTTCAATATAATTTGTCTGTTACTAATTCATCATTTCAGCCGAAGCGGAAGATAAAAAGACGAAGAGCCTAGGCGCTTCTGAAAACAACCCCACATCATTGGCATTTAAAATGTTTCAAAAACAGTATCCAGAAACACTCATGCAATCATTTCACTCTTTCTATCAGTCAAGAATATATAGCATATTGTTATGAATTATAATGCTGGATTCATTGAATGAACTTAATCAAAAAAAAAATTATTTGTGAATATCTATAATTATTATTTAAATCAGATAAAAGTAAAAACCATTCAGTTTTCATTAACCACAAACAGTTCAAATCAAAGTAAACTTTAACTAATTCATAAGTACAGAATAACATAAGCCTTAAAAAGGATTACTACATCTGTAAAGTAACAGTTCTTGACACAGGCAAATACCAATATGCAAAAAAATCCCCTTATTTAGTCAGAACAAACACATGCAGATGATTGGCCACTGGTTTAAGGCTACTATTTTTTTTAATAGAATCCTGCGTTTTCTTGAAGCTTGTTGATGATCCCATTTGCCAACTTTGTTTCCAAGTGGTCAAATATCTCACCAACTTTGGAGCCAAAAATACACCAAGAAGCTTTCTTATTTACAGTTTACAGAGTTCATAACAATATAGAAATATTTACCAAGTTTTTTTAAATAAAATTACAATACATGCAAAAATACATGCATAAATACAAAACAATTCATCAGTGGATTAATGGATAAGACAAGGTTAAGATAAGACAAGGTTTAAGAATTTCAATAGAGGCTGAAAGTCATGGTTCTATACTAGTTACACCCTTAACCAGCATTAACAGAAAACTGAAGAATCAATATGATTTTACTAATAATTCATTGCTGCAATCAAGCTGGGCACTAAAACTTTTCCTTCAACTTAAGCAGTTTTCAAAGACAGCAAATAGACAAAGGCTTATTTTCCCTGCAAGGTTATCAGAAAGGGAACTTATCACATCACCAGGAACTACCTTCAAATTTCTATTTCTTTGCCAATTAATATCAAAGTACATCAAGGTTACTTGTACTAATATAAGTCATCATATTTTTTTTAATCATTAGTATTGATTTGAGGTATGACTTAGATTGTGCATGCTGACCAAAAGGGATCAGATACTAAAAGTATAAAAATGACAAGTAATCATAAATTTTGTTTCATAATCAAATAATAATCTGTTTAGCAAATATATGACTAAGTCACTAGATACATTGTAATTTTGTATTTTTATAATATGAATTTAATATTTTAATACATTTTAAGGAACATAAGTGAAACAGAATTATCAGAAATGATCTTTCACAAATAAAAATTATTTAATTGATAAATATCATTTAGAAGATAGATATAATACTTCAGTTAGAACTATAAGCATTTAACATTAAATAATGAAACATTTAGATGAATTTGTAATATTATTTGAAGATTTAGTATTGGATATCATCTACATGTACATTAATTTTATTTGAACGAATTTCTTCCATATCCACCAGTTTAATACCTGACAAAGAAATCAGAACTATGTTTATAACTATAATGGATAACTTTGTACATTATCAAAATAATATATGCAATAAATGCATTAAAGTAAGAAAAAAAAAGTAGTGGCTTTAAAACAATTGAAAAAAGATGGAAAAAATATACTACAAACAGAAGTAAAAAAAAAAAAATTTAAATCCCTACAATATATCTATATTTCTTATACAAATGCAAAAATTATCCCATTTTCTCTCATTGCAGAATTAGTATATGCATATTATTGTGACTACACAGGCTTACCTAATAACATGCCAAGATTGCTGAGCTGCCTTATACATAATGCAACCATCTTAGCAAATACAAGTATTGAACAATCATGCAACAAATAATAAATATATATATACATTACCTTCCAACAGGAATAGCAAAGTAAAAAATTGCTAACATTTTTGATCTTTTGTCTTTGGAAAATAGGTCAGCAATTATAGTAGGAGCTATTGTGGAATAACTAGCTTCTCCAGTACCAACAAGTGCACGAAGGAAAATAAATACACCAAAAAGCTATTGGATAAATAAAATAAATTTTTAACATAATAAAGTGAAAATAATAAGTGAGTAAATAACTTTCTTCTTAATATAATAGAGTTTGAATTAAAAATTTAACTTTAAGAACTATCTAACATGTTTATTGAAAAAAATTATCAGACAAAACAAAAATTTTTTTAAGTGATTCTATCCATAGCATAGCTAGATTCAATTAAAAAGATGTTCAATTTTTATAATTTTACTATTTATTTAAACATTAAAATTTAGTCAACTGGAAAATAATGATATAACATGATAGATAGTTAATTAATCTTTTTTTTTCCCATTGTAATACCATTATACTTTTTTTTAAAAACATTTAATGCTATTTAGATATAAGATGCTACAAAATATTTTCTTCTGAACACATTATGTATTTTAAGAGTATTTATAAATAACATCTAAGTTAAACAATAAAGTAGCGCATTCAAGGACTAGTAATTATAAAAATTGAAAAGCATACATAACAATTACATAATTTTATTAACACTATTTCTAAACAAAGTTAAAGGTATACAAATAAAAAAATGGCAATTAAAATAGATTTAAATAAAATTATATTAAAAAATCATGTTTTCAGATTATAATAAACTGCATTTATATTATAATAGCTTTTTAAATGCAGGGGACAGAAATTGATAAAATTAATTTTTTTATACTTATCAATATGTAAAATATAAAAAAGGTGTCCAGACTAAAAAACCTTCAAAAGTGATAGCTTATTATAATAGAACTACCCATTAGAGGTTTTTAAAAATCATTTTACCAAGTTTTAATATCAATAGATTTCAATACATCGTTTGTAATACAACATATGTCTAAATAGCAATTATGGTTCCTATCCAAGTGATTCTTGCATAGCAGAAAATACTGCTTGAAATGTTTGAATGATATGCTTGTTCAATTAAGCAAAAAAGCAAAGTCAAAATGCTAAGCAAAAAAAAAAAAAAAAAAGTCAATAAAGTAAAACCTGGTGACCTTGGCATACTGACAATTGTCACTCCTCATTTAATTCAACTTTCAGGATATGTTATTTTAAAAATGTGGTAACATCATTATGATAGTATGATGCAGAGCAATTTTGTTGGAACAGTAAAATTTACATATCAAGATAAACATGCCTCATACCTCTGCACTTTACGAAGAAAAATGGACTAATATTAACAGATATTTCCTGGAAGTTGGATTGTATATAAAATAATAATTTCTCATAGAATTCAATTCATGTATTATAAGAAAATCATGCAAAATATAAATACTGGATAATCTTTATAGGAAATAGAATTCTTTACAACACATATATCAGTCCTAAGGGAAGTGAAAAAAAAAATCTCAACAATCCACAACATAAAGGTAGATTTCTTATCACCTAAATTATTGTTTTTAAATTCCTTTTAAAAAAAAATTAAATTTTGAAGTAAACATTGATAATGAATATATTGAAAAAGTACCATTCAATGTTTATAGTAATATATATTATAGTATGTCAAATAAATAATATTAAGGCAACAAATATTATTAAAACAATATACAAATATATGTTTGTTACAAAGTTTATATTTTTGAAAAACTTTGAAGATTTTAAGCTATTTTCAAAGGTTAGTATAAATTGGCAAGGAAAAAAAAAAAAAAAAAAGTTCATCCCTGCTTTTTAAAGATATTTGAAAAAAATCAGCTATAATTTGAAAGTATTCTTCTTCAATTAAATGCAGGGAATATCACTGCATAATAGAAAGTATAAATTTATTGTTTCATTTTTCAGTTACACTGGAGGGGAAAATAGTCTGCTTTCCTTAATTAATCTTTTAATTAGATCTTATACTTAGTTATAATTGAAATAGTTTTGACTATTTCAATTATAACTATTATTTGGAATAAAAGGTTAAAAAAAAATTATCAGTTAAAAAAAAAAGAAGCTTCAATACTTGTGTATTAATTGCATACCACTGCCGAATGTGATATCTGTGGCAATTAATCTCTGTTATGCATTTAATATAAGTAAATATACATGGATAAAAACTATAATGATTGTTTTTATTTAATACACTATACTCTCAATAACATGATAGATATTAAACCAAAATAAGTTCCAAAATAATGAATGCATTTAAATAGTAAAATATTTTTATTGCACAAAATACAGAGAATTTTATTTTTAAAAATTATTCTTCATATTATGTATATTGTAAAATGTAATTCAAAATTTGAGTAGCAAGCTATTTTATGCTTTGGCAAGATAACTGAATCTATCTAGTAAATTGATTGATCACGAAAATAATCAGTTTCATGATGAGTATTTTCTATGAACAGCAATGTATAAATTAAATATTTTGGACAATATTTAATCACATTTAAAAAAGAAGTCTACAATTCAAGCCTCAAATACCTGATAAATTTCTTAAAATCCCTAATGGTTAATGAGAGTCCGTAATTAGTGGGAGCATGAGTGATTTTTCATTTTTTAGTCTATTACCAAGAAGAAAATACTATTTCAGAAAATAAATTGGTTTATTTTAAAAGATGTCATACAGGAGAATTAAATGCATGCTGCTGTATCATGCAAAGTTATAAATTTTTTAAATGACAAATGTATTCAAAAGAACAAAAAATACACAAGTATTGTTTTTGGTTTTACGGACAATGACTGATGAAAATCTTCAGAAATCAATCATAATGAGAACCATTGCAATACGTAGTCTTCCTATAAAAATCTATCTAAAATTTAGACAAAATGCTTTTAATATTACTACTAGAAAGTTTATAATTATATATAATATCTTATACATTTTACTTATCTTTAAAATGATTATTTTGAGCCACACCAGAAAATGGAAATATTTGCAAGAATTTGCTTAAATACATACACAATAATAAAATGAGAATATGATGTTGGAGAGCATTGCATTTTATGCATAATATCATTGTTCGATGATTTTGTTAAAAAAGAGAAAGAAAGAAAACTCACATGAGATGGTATGAAAGATCCTAAGAGAGTAGTCAAACTCCAAAATGTGACTCCAAATGCAATGATAATTTTCCTGCTATAACGGTCTCCTAAGTATCCAAACACAGGTGCCATTATCATGTAGCTGACAACAAATGAGGTTTGAAGTAGGCCACCTTCTGTGTTATCCAAAGAATAGAATTTCTGGACATGATTTAAGATACCTGAAAATCAATACAAAATCATTAAAGAAGCAAATAAATCTGAATGGTAAAATTCTTTTTAAACAATTATTGCAGAATCCACATAAATAAAAGAATTATATATTTTATATAACAAATATCATCACAGAAAAACAAAAATGACCTAAAAAGAATCAGTGTAAAAACGCTGTTTGCTTATCTTGAAAAGGAATCACAAAGTACCTATTTAAACTTTCAAAAAGAAATGAAAATATGATTTGCTAATATTATACATATTTTTTTTAAAGTTTTATCATATTTATAATGTTACATCTGAAATCAGTATTTACATACAGTCAAAATATGTAATAAATTGAGGAGACACCTTACCTTTGTAAATCTATTGAAGACAGTTCAATAAATTCTAAATACATGTTATATATCACTCAGTTACACATTAGTTAATTCCAATATCATCATCTAACAGATCTAACAGGAAGATATATATTCTTTACTAAATTAAAAATTAACAAACATTTAATATTAAAATTTTATCACCTAACCCAAAATCGTAAAATCAACTATTAGAATGTAACAATAATTTAGAAGATATAGTAATTTAGAAGTAAGATATTATTTAAATGCCATTATTTACTGAGACAAACAACTTAATAACAAAAAAATATATAGATTTGATACGTGAAATTTTCTTTAATGATACACTGCAGTCGAAATAATTTAACATGAAAAGAAATAAGTTCAAACAGATTTTCTGCAATGTGGCGAAAATCTGCTAATCGATGAATTCTGTTAGCTCTTAGTTGAAAATAGGCAAGGTTTCAATGATAAAAACAAACAACAAAATTACCTGCAATAGTAAATCTATCCACATAATTAATCAAATTTATGAAGCATAATACAGATACAGTAATGTATCGCTGCCTTGAATTATAAACTTTGAGTCCATTCAGTGACCTGCTGGACATAACATCCGTTTTAAATGTTATACTGTTAAAATGATCGCTTGAACTTGCTTTATCACCCAAAGAAAATTCATCTTCATTTTTATATGCAGGATTAATATGAGACGGCATAGTAAAATCAACAATTGAAGGAATGAGGTTCAAAACATTTGAAAAACTACCATACGATCAAATCATTCGATGTTTACTATTTGCAGGTGAAAAGATAAGAAGAGTGTTGCCAAATGCTGCCTAGTAAAGGCAGGATTTGTTTTTAATAAATTTTTCATTTTCCCAAATAAATGTCGCAGTGAATATAAGCATTCGATTATCATAAGCAAAGTTCAAATTTATATATAAGTAATAAAAGCAAAATATTTATTAATACGATGATAGGAATGCATTATTGGAAATCTTATTCCCAATCTTTCTAGATATGCTCATTAACCAAGAAAATGATGAAAGACATTTATCAAATAAATGTAATAAAGATCAATTTTTAACAGATTTTTTACTTCTCATAAAATCATCGAGGCAAAAAAAAAGAATTCTGATCAATAGCAAATCTTCACATTTATCATTTTCTTCACATTTATCATTTTGTACTTTTAGTTAACTTCATAGATATAATTAACTTTAATTTCCAATAATAAAGTTTTCTAAAAAGTGAAATATGCAATCAGCTTTCAAGATTATCAATGCAACATTAAATTATTTTATATTCCTTTTTTAAGATGTATGTCGAAATTACTCCGATGGAGGAGCTGTAACGTATTCTTTTTACTTCTTGCGGAAGATGCATTGAGCAAGCGCGAAGCAAGCGGAGTGCGGAGAAGACGAGGATCTTGATCTCAGATGATAGTGCATCGAATTTATTAAAAACGTTGATGACTGTACAGCATACAAGTACAATGGCTACTCAAAAGCCAGTAGAGTGGGTTAACTCACTGATGACTCGATTCGAAGAACAAGTAATTTATTATTGTTATTCTGTAGAGAAATGTCAAAACATCTTGGAGTATGAGCGGCACAGGAAGTGTCAAACATTGGAGCGATGTTTTGATAATCGTTCGTGTTTATAGATAAATTTGAGTTGATTTTGCTTCAGTAATTATCGCAAGAAGATTTTTAACACAAATTTCCATCTTTTCATATTCCATGAAAATTTTTTCATCTGTATTGATATTCATTTTCTCCGGTTTCCGTAACAGGTGGATCTATAATGATGCACCATTAACAGAATTAAAACACTGGCAGTTGCCATTGAACTGACAGTTTTTATACAATTTCATAGAAACAAAAACATTTTAATTGGTTTTAATACTTTAAATCTTCCAAAGTGCTGTAGAGATTTTGTGATACCAATTCATAATATCCATATACAATTTATAGAACATATTTTTATTTTATTTTGGAAATTAACCGTCCTAAATATCAATGTCAAAATTTTTTGACATTTTTATTTGTTTTATTTTATTTTATTTATTTATTTTATACAAATTTTTTTGACAAGATGTTTCAATATGCTGAATTTAAGAGTTATGGAATTTCATATCATGGAATATTCCCATTAAATTTTTGGGATTAATTGAATGTGCGAAGATTTACTGTTCATAACTGAAATTCTCGATACATTTTTTTTATCATATATTTGATGCAAGATAATATTTGTATTATACTATTAGTCCTATAAAATATGCCAGTGAAACATGACAGCATTTTTAGATAAATACTTCCCATTTTAATTATAAATGTTATGCCACAAATCTTTATATGCCTGCAAAAAATGTTTTAGTATGTTTTTAGCATTTTTTTTTTTTTTTGTAGAAAAAGAGAGGAAATAATATGTACAATAATATTTAATTAGTCAAAATGACAGTATCAAAATATAATATTTTCTCCCATAGATTGTAATTTTTTTTGTGATATATAACATAAACTCTGAAATTTTCTTTAGGATTTAATCATTTCCTCCTTTCCTGCATTTTTTATTCATCAAAATGATATTAAATAAACTAAGGATTGTATTTATCCCTCTCATTAATACATTTTTTTAAATCTTGTGCTAAATTTTATTCTCTTAATTTAAAAGTAATAGTGAAAATTATACTTCAAGACACAGAATTAAATTATTATAATTTTCTTTTAATCAATATTCTCTCTCTCTCTCTTTTTTTTAATTTGTCACTTGCCAGTTAGTAATGCTGTTGATAGAAGTAAAAAAAATAATAAAAAAAATATGGCAAGGTGTCATATGAAACTTCAAACAATTTAATAAATCTGTTATTTTGATTAATAACATTATTTAATTTTTCTAATTTCATTAGTTTTTAATAGCTGCCCAATCCTGAAATCACAATAAAGATATTTTGATTTAATTTTACCTAATTCTCAATACAAATTTTTTTAAAATCATATATGACTGTATTTATATTTGGAGAAGTTTCTTTCTTTCTTTTTTTTTTTTTTTTTTTTTTGTGGAATATGATATATGAATGTGCGAAGATTTACTGTTCATAACTGAAATTCTCAATACATTTTTTTTGTATCATATATTTGATGCAAGATAATATTTGTATTACACTATTAGTCCTATATTTTGGTGTCAAATCTTAAGGAATGAAAACCAAATTTATATATAATAATTATATTTGGAGTATAAATATGAGTGGAAATTATCTTTTTATGTATACAAACCTTTTATTATACTTTTCTGATTAGTCAGTCTTATGTCATTCCCACGGCAAAAACAAGAATAAGTGTAATCTATTATAACACATGTAAGAATAGGTTACACTATTTTGCATGTGTAACATGAATAACTTATGCTTGCCATGATATCAAAAAAATCTTGTATACTTTCAAGTTAAACTGTTTTTGACTAAAATTAAACAATGCAATTTAAAACAAACTATCATATTTTTGCTAAGATAATTGGTATATTAAAATTTACTATAGCATGTCTATTAGCATAAGATATTCAACTTCTCGAAGAATAATATATATTGAAAAAACAAGAAGAAACATGGGCATAATCTGCGAGAAATGATTCTAAAGGTGATGAAGCATTAGATAAATAGTTTTGCATAATCAGTGAACCAGGCTGATGCTTGAATGAAACTGATTTGTTGAGTATTATTCTCTATTGTATTTATGTTCTATTGTGTATTAAAATAGTACAAGAAAATTGTTTACATTTATTTAGAACTAGTTGCTTTAGGTAACTAGCCGGTGTGTCGAGAATATTAGTTATATTTGATTTCAGGTAAATAATTTTGATATAACTTCATGTCTATGATTGAGCTAAATTCTCTGATATTAAAGCTGTGTTACTTTAATTGCTTTATTTAAATTTTGTGTATGAACTTTTCTAATAGTGTCCAATATCATATCATCAGAGATGTGATTCTACCACCATCTTCTTTTATTTTCTTTTCTTGTCTTTGCTTTTTGAAAAAGAAAATAAAGTATTAGGGACAGAAATCTCTTTAAAATTTGAATTCAGCTGCAAGGAACAGTAGAGTAAAAGTTCTTATCCAAAAGCAAGCAAACAAACAAATGTTTGTGACAAACAATCAAATCCAAGGGAATATCTAATATCAAAGGAAACTGTAAAAAAAATATCTGACAAAGCTAGGTGCAATATTGCAGAAAAATATTCATCTTTTAAAAAAGTGAGATCCCAAGTTTTGAAATTATTTTCATATCCGGAATTTTATATACAGAATAAGCTGTTGTATCTTTACTGTTTCTTGAAAGCAAACTAGAGAATGTCTATTGAGTCATGTCATTGAAAGACCCATAAAAAAAGCGAGTAATATTTCTGAGAAATGCCGTAAAAGGCCATTGATCATTAAAGAAAATTTGCTAAAATATGCTAATGATGTATGTTCACAATAAAGTACTGGCTTTCTCCTTACATATATTATCCTACATACACTTAAATACATCCCAGACAATATACTTCTTAAAGTGCTTTTGAGAACGTCGCATGCTATTGACTTTTTACTTTTTATAAATATTTTAAAATGAATGTAAAATCTATTTTAGCTATACTTTTGTAATTTTTTTTTCTTCTATACATTAACTGTTTAATTAATATTTTTTCCATGTTTTTTCTTTGTGGATTTTTTTATGTTGTTATTTGAATTTCTTTTTTTGTTGATTAATCACGTCCCTGCATCATAAGCACTATTAAAATTATAATTTTTCAGTTTATATGTCTTCTAGCTTTCATAGTACTGTAATCTCACTTCTTTATTTGTCTTGTAAACTGCACACATATTAAGCGAATCCTTCTTTAGGTTTCAACAATGGAAGAGAATTGCATGATTAAATGTTGGTTTAAACAGTAAAAATTGTTTGAATTCCAGAGAACATTGTAATCTATTGTTGGAATTTAGATTAAAAAAAAGTGCCAAAATTCAAGACAGATTTACCTATTTTTAAAAAGACAGGTTTTCTTTGTTTTGAAACAGTGTGAAATATTTTTTGAAATTATTATATAAGAAGACAAAAATCAGCTTAATTTTTAATCAGTTAAAATTCTAAAACAAAAAATTGTTCTGAAGTCTATATTTCCACCCTCCAAAATATAAATGTGTCAAATTTGATAGTGATAGGTAAAATATGTTGTTAGAGCACCAACAAACAAATGCACCCGTTCACCGTTACTATTGTAGGAACTAATCTAATTAGGAATACAAAACAGCTTTTAGTAATTAATGTATATATATATAATATGTCCCTTTTAAAAAATCTCCTGGAGTCTTAGGATCCCCCTCCCTCTATATATACATGAATATTTCTATTCATACCCTAAATCAAATAAATATAACCATTTCTCCTTGAAATTTGATATGTAGAAGTCTTGTTGACCCTCTGATCAAAATATTTATCATTGTAATTATTAAAGCACTAGTTTACAAATTATTCAAATTTCTGGCTATAGCAAAGATAAAAAATCTTTTTTTAGGATGTAGCAAAATGAGGAACAAAGTTTAAGCTTAGTAAAATTTATTATAAAACTCAAGGAAAGAAATATTTGAAAATCCTTTAATATTAATCTCATGAATGAGGTTGTAAGCTGCTAATATTTCCACATTAATATGATATATATCCTATAAATATAGATACTTATAAATATTTTTAATAACTATAAAATGGCTGTGCTATTTTACAAACTACTGCAAGCTGCTCTGTTTCCCACTTCCTACAGTTTGCTCATCTCTAGATTAGAAGGTTAGAATTATAGAATCTAAGTTTTGTTTGAAATAATATTTCTTTTTAATATATATTATAACAATTTTTTTTCATTTATAAAAGAAGGTATATTTCTAGTAAGTTTTTTTTCTTTTATTATTTTTATTTATTTTATAGCTAATCTGAATTATTTATTGTTTGCCTGAAGTTCGTCTTTTTTTTCTTGTCATTTAATACAAATCACATCATTTTTCTTTTGTAATAAATTTAAGGCATTATGTTTGAAACAGACATGCTGAACAGAAAGTAGTGATCAATATTTTTTCTTCTTAAAAATTATTTTAGAAAATCATATCATAATTTTATTTTATCTGTTTTGAAAGTGAAAATATTTACGAAATTGTTGCTTATGAATCTCAAGAAAACATCCGTTATCTTCAATTTCTGAAAGAAAAAAAAATGAAATAATATATATATATATATGTATGTATATATATTTTTTTGTTCTATTTTAGCTTCCTTGCAGGAGTGGCCCACAAACTACCCATTCCAGAATAAATGTAGAACAAAATAAAGAAAGCCTTATAAACATAAGCAAATACAGGTTTTCTTTAGTCATTGCAGGATTAACTAAAATTCTCCACAGTGTGAATGAAATGGTATGTTCATTATTTGTTTTCAAAATACATATTTTATCAAAAATTTCCTTTACCATTTTCTTGAATTCATTCATTTATTTCATAGTATATTGTAATTGAATTTAAGATTACATAAAGTATGAAATTCAGATTTGATTCTTTACATAGGTCTTTATTTTATGCTATTTTGTAAAATCCTCAGCATTCATCATCACTGTGTATTTTATGCAAAATAATTAATAATATTAAATTCATGTGTTAGTGGTGGTTAAATATCTAATAATGGTTTATCTCAAACTCAAAGTAAGGAAGAAAATAGAAACTTTTCCCCCCCTTTAGAAATTGACATTTTTAAACAAACAAAAATGCCTGTTTCATTTAATTAAAGATTTATATGCATTTCAGATTTAAATTTTGACTGCTTTACTCAATGCAACATCACTTATTACCAAGTATAAATATCATCATGTTTCTTTTTCTGTGGTGGCAACTACTAAAATGGTTACTGACATTCAATAAAACAAACGTACTTTTTAAAATTTGTAGATATATATGTATATATTTTTACAGTGTTATGATGCTATTCTTTGTCAGATTTAATTACTACTAAGTTTCCTAAATTAAATAAATTGATTGCATCTTGTAGAAAAAAAAATATTTTTGAAAAGAAATATTTTGGAAACATTGCTGAATAATATAAAATATTGTGGGCAAGATAAATTTGGAATTTTGGATACTTCAAATCCTGAAATGCAGAATTTCTGGTTATATCAAATGCAAAATTTTTTTTAGAATTTTGTTTCACCACAAAAATATTATTTAAAAATTAATTACTTTGGTAGTATAGAAAATCCTGGAACTTAGAGAGAAGGTAGAGAAAATTTCTTTTAATTAATAAATAAATAAAAATTCCAATACAAACTTTTTGCATCAGTGATCCTTACTAAGAAATGCTTTGAGAATTTTTCACAACTTTAATGAATACAATATTAATAAATTTTGGTGAATACCTTAAAAACTTTCCAACTTCTATATTCTTCACTATTAAGTACCTTTAATGCCTACTATTAATCTAACATCTTTTCTAATACTTAAAGAATGAGTTAAGTGATATTCTCTAAGTCGAAATGCTCTCTGGTTGCCTTGAACCTTTAGCAGTTAATAAAATATGTTTAAAAGCATCAATTCTGAGATTTTAATTTTCCATCTTCAAAAAAATAAAAGTAAGATGATATTCAGTTACCTTTTATTATTATTATTATTGTTAGAGACTTTAAAAGGTAAATTACTTTTACACTTAATAAATTTTCCCCCAAAAAAGTTATGCTTTTCATTTTATTGAATAAATTCTTTCAGAATAAGTGTGCATATCTCTAGGAATATGCATTTCCTTATTATTCATTGAAAATTCCATTTGACTTTTACTACATTATTCCATATTTTTGGAATGGAATTACAATTACTCCTAAATAGAAGAAAAGAAGATTTTTCATAACTTTTTTTTTCTTATTTTAAGATAATCTTCAAAATTAATAAAAAAATATGAATAAAATCAATAATTATAATTGCTAAATATTGTTTTCATAATTTTGCATATTTTGTATTCAATCATTTTTTTTTTCACCATGAGCTAAACATTAGATGAATATACTGTGAATTGTGTACAAATGTTGTAACATATGATTTCTATGTTTTGGATATTTACATACATATTGATGGTTATTATTCTTTAAAAAAACTGTTATATTCCAAATGGTTATTTATCCGTAACAATAACTGCTACTGATATAGTGAAAAAATATCAATGATCAGAAATATCAATTTATCAATAATACTGGAATTCATTCATAGAGAAATGTTAGTAAATAATTCAAATCTAATTCGGTTTTCATTTTATCCATATATAAAGCAATAAGAAAGTTTGGCTACCAATATTTGTTGTTGAATTTAATGTTGTGATTGAATGATAATATAAAATGTTAAAATATCTATTTAATAATATTTGCTGGAAATAGTAACTTTTCTTTATATATATATATAATATACACACAATATGTTTACATACATTTACTTTAATCTCCCAAATTCCATGTTATTTGTGGGAATAACCTTAATTAATGATTTATTATTTAATGAATTAAATATATTTCTTTACTTCTTTTTAAATTTAGTATACGATTTAAACAGAAAATAGATTCAGATCTTCTTTTGTTTCAGTCTTATTTTATACATATGAAAAAATAAGCTTATGAGAATATTATATTTTGAGATAGTACTATAATTCAATGGTTGAAATAAATGATTAATGATACTTTTTTAATTATATGGAAATAGGTTTTTAAATCTGCCTTATTCATTTGTTTTATTGTAGGTAATTTACATAACTAATGCCTCTGCCTGCTTGTAATTGGTTAAATTTTTTACATTACAAATATAGTTAGTGCAACAATTTATATACTTCTAGCTCACTGAGGAAAACTAAAACAAATAAATAAATTAAAAATTGATGTTTTAACTTTGCATTTCTAAATATGCCATTTATCAAATTCAGTTTTTGAAATATTTAATTGTATTTTTGTTTAATACATGAGAGTACTGTTGTATTAATTTATGTGATTTTAAAAATTATTATAAGTATTTTGCTTCATAATTTTATTTGTGGAATAATATAGAACATAAGTAGTTAATTGAAAGTCAAGTTTCTTATATTAAATAAATTTGTTTCAGCTCCAATGAAACATTTCTTATTATTTTAATTTTCTTTGTAGCGTTTACATAGTCAATTTCAACCTGAATTTGAGAAAAATTTCTATGAATCCCAACTCATTGTTTTAGACACATTAGAAAGATGTCTAAGTGGAGTAAGTATATTGCAAATCAAATGTTTAAAAAATCTTTTATTGTCTTATTTTTCTGAAATAATTGTCGTATTATTCTGAAAGCTGTTAAACAGCTTGCAACTTGAAAATATTATGTTAAAGGGCAAGATTCCTTACATATTTTTCTTTTTAGAATGTACACTCCTTTACAAACAACTGATATTTTTTTAGTTTATATCAAGAATATTTAAGATATATATATAATGTAATACTTTTTATCCTTATTCTTATGAAATAAATATTCTCTACTCAGATAAATTCAAACTTCATTTTTTAAAATTATTTTAATTATTATTTATTTTAATTATTATCATTTATTCATTTTTATCTATTCTAAGTTACCATGGTGCTTCCTTATGATCAATTGTGTATTCACTTATTCGCTTAATTTGTTTTCTCATAGTCTCTCTCTCTCTCTTTTTCATGCTTTTAGTCTTCCACTTATGAATATGTATCATTAATTATGGATTTAACAAAGAATTTTTTTAATAATCTAATTACATTTTCCATAATATCAAGAGGAATATGAAAGATTAATTTTAAAAAATTTATCATTGATCCCACCCTCCTCCAGAAAATGTGCTTATTGATTTTTTTACTTTTGATTGATTTTACTAATTGATTTTTTTTTTAAAATTTTACAGCAACCTAAAGAGACATCAAGGTATGATGAAGCGATGAATGTAAAATCTTTGTTGAGAGAATTATGCCAGGTTTGTATCTTTCCCTTCTTAAATTAAAATTTAACTGATATTTTTAAAATATATATACAAATAGATTTTTACAATTTAATTGAAAATTTATTCAAATTAATTTTTTTCTTCATTAGAAAATTTCCTGAACATTTTAAAGTTACTTATCATTTGATTTATATGTATTTTTTTTATAAATATTTATATTTACGGATGATAAAAATTAATTTCTTTTTAATATTCAATCATAATTTTTCTTACTTGTTTTCTGTAGTTAAATTACTTTTCCTCCCTCTCCTTTAGTATCTTTCATTTAACTCTCCACTGAATTTTTAAAAGGGACAAACAATTTAAAGAAGAGTGATAATTATAAAAGGCTGAAAATTTTATTTCTCCTTAACTCTCCTATTATTGAAGATAGCAAGGAAATGTAAATTAAATAGATTATTTCCCCATTATGAAATAAAATTTTGGGGCTGGAAGTTTTTCTATTATTGCAATCCCTTAGATATAGGAACTAAAAAGAAATTTTTATTGATTAAAAGAAAAAATAATTTTACACATACCAAATACTCTCCGACAATTCATCTGTAATTTTTCTAAGGATTTTATCTTTGCGAAGAAAAGAAAGTAAGAAAGAATTCAAGTGATGAAAGCTTTCTAATGAAGGTCACAAGCTGAGATTAAAAGCAGTCAAAGCTGAGAGTTGAAATTTTTTCAGTAACTTCCCTGTAACTTCTAAGCAATTGTAGTTATCAAAGAGTTTTCACTATAAAGGTTGTTTGTTATGATGAGAAAATAACTCATCTGATGTGATTTTTCCCCTCCTGAATAGCAAGGGAATTATAATAATAATAAAATTTCAGATCCTTTGTATTTCTATACTTCTTTCTGGATTGGTCCATTTACAAACTCAGTTGAAATTTTCACTGTCCCAATAAAATTTCACTCACTGGTTCAAATCAAATCAAAATTATTGTTGTTATCATGTTCACATAATAACATTATGCAGATTGCTGAAAAATATGTGTGGTAATTTGCAAGTTCAATTCCACCATATGTTAATTTGTGCTTTTCTAGTTATGTTTTTTATCCTCTTAATTAACTACCACAAGTTTTGAATCACCTTATGGCTTTGATAAATTACATTTATTATATAATTTTTTTTTTTAGAGTTTGTATCTTAAATGATTTAATGCTTATCTCTCTCTTCATAGTTCATAGATGTTCCAAATGAAAATCACATGGTAATCCAGTTGAAAAATCTTGCATCAAAAGTTATTTTCTCCTTAAGTTTAAATAATTTTAGTGCTGTCTTCAGCCGAATATCTGCCAGGTAAGGAATATTAGTCCAAGCATAATGTATGAAATCCTTCAACACTGTCTTCATGCAAACCATTTAAGATATTTTAAAGGATAATTGTCTTAAAAATTTATTATTCACACATTGAAAGAATCTTTTTAAATGAGAAAACAATTAGTTATAATAATTATTACAAATAATTATAATAACTGACTTCTTTTATCAGTTTTATTTCAAGGAAACTTGAAAATTAATATTTTTTTAATATATTCGTATTTTGAAAAAAATTATGGTTATTTTTATATATTGCTAAAGCTTAAATTTTATCTGATATCCTGGATATCTTTTTATATTTTGATATAACGTATTCATTAATTGTAAGGAAGCTGTGTGCATTGTCTGTTTTTGCCTACAGAGCCTTATCACCTACTTCCTAAACTAAAATCTGCATAATGAAGAGCAGACAAGAAGAAATAATTATCCATTATTTTTATGCATAAATATCAAGATTAAGGATTATTATGTTATTAAAGATTATTTCAGTTCAAAATTTTAAAAGAAGTTTCAATAAATAAATAACTTTAAAATAATCAATTTATCTAACCAAACACAAGCAACATTTTATTATTAAGGTTGTGCTGCCATCTATTGATAAACAATTCAAAGATTATATATTTTTTTATAATTTGTAAATTTTAGTTTGGTTTTACAAACAATAAAATTTGGAAACTCCAATATTATCTTATCAAAGTTAAATGAAATCTTAAATGAAAAATATCGCTTCTTTTTAGAGTATAAAATAATTTTTTGATACTCTTTTTTATATCAGTTGCTGCCTTGTCTTTTAATATCGAGGAAATAGATTTCAAAGAGATACTTTGAATGCTTATACCTTTAAAAAAATCTATAGCTTATATTACAGTGTTAAATTGTATTATTAGACTGTTATATATCTGAGATTATATCATTATAATGTACCTTTAGAATGTGTTTCATTGTTGTGAATGAAAATTATTTTCAAAATAAATTTATAGGAAAATATTTTTAAATGTTTATTAAGGAAAATGTTTGCACTATCTCTTATGAAGTTACAAGTAATAAGTTTTCTGTAATCACTTTATTCTGAAATCTAAATCTGCAACTGTTTGCTATGTAGTTTTTAATTTTTAGCAATTAAAACTTTTTGTAAGGAATTTTAATTTTCTTGTCATTTTCAATTAGAGTTGATACTGAGTTACCAAAGAATTAGAAAAACCCTCTTTTTGAAAATAAACCTATCCAATAATGATGTGCCAATGCAAATTGCTTATATAAAAACAGATTGCTTATGTAAAAACAGATATCACAGATGATCTCAAAGTGGGTAATATGAAAGATTCAGAGTGACTTGATTATCTATGCAAAAATAGCTTGTGCCAGCATCTTTGAAGTAGCACTTCTTTTTGGATTTTCTCACCCAACTTATTCCAGATCTTTAGAGAGTCTCAGTTGAGGTTGGGGGAGGGGAGGGGGCTTTAAGCAATAAGGATTATTCTGATTGAAAAAGGTTGGTGAACAAGAGGGATGAATGATGAGTAACTTGCAGAAATAGAAGAGCAGCAATGCAGCAAACTAGGCTGAATTCAGTGCCAATGCATTGCAAAATCTCTCTCAATAGGATAGACTTTGCAAAGAATGGATTTTAGTAGCAGGTGACCATCAAGAGTGCCTTGGGTACCACAAAAAATAAATAAATAAAAAAATAAATAGGAAAAAGCACCTGTTATGGTTTCCAGGAATTAAAAAAAATGACCACTTAAGGGCTGGTAAAAAGTAATCTTGTCAATTCAATCCTGTTTTCTTCTTCATCATACAGATAGCAGAATCAGAATATGCTGCAAGTAGCATGAATTCATGGACCTATTCTGTCAAATGACAATGCTTCAGGCTGATGGCAGTGGAATTTTGATGTGGAATTTTTTCCTCAAATACACTTGATGCTTTTATATCTGTGGATACAAATTTGAACACAACTAAAATCAACAGTTTTGTCAATATGTGCAATTGCTTATGTTTGTAATGCTTCCTTATGGAGATGGTAATTTTTAGCAACATCTTGCTACTCTGCTCATTAGTTTGAGGAATAAGAATAAGATTTCAACTTACTTTCATAACCTACTCAGTGTTCAAACATCAATCCTATTTAGCATTTGTTGGACAAAGGTAAAAATTTAGAAACATCATCTTTCTATCTGATCCAATTTGAAATTGCTATTCTGTGACATGAGCTATCATTCCTCTTCAACAATATCAGTAACTCTGATATTGTTGTTTTCTGAATTTGTGCCAATTAGAATATTAAATGCGATCAGAGCTGAAGATGTATCAACTTGTTGTTAGAGAGTATGTCTAACTTTTTGGTCATTCTGCCAGTGGTTCTATTTTTAATTGTATATATTTTATATATATTTCAGAATGCAAGAGTTATCTAACAGTAATGAAGAAAATCCAGACTTGATTGACATTGAACTGATACAACATATCAATTTAGATGTAACTCGTTTAATTAAATTATTAAATGGTAAGAAATTGTCTTAATTTTTTTTGTTGCATTGTTAGATTTAAAAATTCTTAGCATTTATTTTTAAGAAACATTTCAAAATGTGCAATTATATTTTTTTCTCTTGTTAGAGTGTCTTGGTAAGTTATTCATTTGCTGATGCACAATTTTAAAACAAAAATATGTGTGTTAGTACTGTAATTTATTTAATATTTCATAAATAGCTATGTATAAAAATATCTAAAAATTTAAATTCATTATTCAAGATTATATACATCTGCTTCAAAGTGCTGAATTTATTTAAGAATACATTTAGTTAACTCCTGTTTACATTTTAACTGATGTTTCTCTATTAAATTGCTTATTTTAAAGCTACAATCTTTATACTTTCCTTACTATGGATAATTAATTCTACAACTATATTTTCTCAGGAGAATTATTTTGCAAGTGATACCATTAGCAATTAAATTATAAAACCACTTTTTTCATTAGGAATATATCATAATCTATACTTATAATAAAGCTCAATGTGTGTGTGTGTGTGTGTGTGTTGGCGCTCTACAGGCCAGATCATTCAACCTACTGCTACCAAATTTGGCACATGTATACCTTGGAGACCAGGAATGTGCACCTGGGGGTTATTTTTTCTAATTTTCAACTAGAATTTTATTTATTTAAAAATTGAGCGAAATTTTGACGTGTTTCTGCTATAACTTCCGAAAATATTACCGCACAATAAAGATTTTTACATGAAGTTAAAGATCAAAAATCTATCTTTTAAATGATACTAATGTTTTAATCTTAACCTTAAAATTAAATTTCTATTTTTAATGAATTTTTAAATAAATATTTTAAATATATTTTTCAACAATTTTTTTTCGTACAAAATAAAAATAAAATTTAAGCTGCTCGTGCACATTTCGTATTCATGGGAAAAAATTAGCTTTTTTCAAAGTGTTGCCATCACATTGATTAAAGCTCCAACTAAAAATAAATTAAATCTTTTTGGAAATATTAGGTCTACTGGAAAGTTCTGTCCGTTTTAGAATGAAACAAAGGAATACATTTTTTCATACTTTGGATAAACTCTATTGAATAATATAATTGCCATCATTATTTATGACCCCTTGCCAGCGTGATGGCAATTTGTATATCCCATTTTTAAAAAATGTCTTATCTCTAGAGGCCAAAAATTGAACCAGTGCTTGTCTGATATCTTCTTCGTTCTTGAATTGTTTGCCCTGCAAGAAATTTTGTAAGGACAGAAATAAGTGATAATCAGATGGTGCTAGGTCCGGGGAGTATGGTGGACGCGACAGAATTTCCCAGCCTAGCTCTGCGACTTTCTGACGAGTCCCCAAAGCAGCATGTGGCCTGGCATTGTCATGAAGCAGTATGATGTCCTTCCTATTGAACATCGCCGGCCTCTTTTCTTGGAGTGCTGTTTTTAATTTATCCAATTGTTGACAGTACCTCTCCGAATTTAGCCTTTCGTTTGGCTTCAACAGCTCAAAATGTATTGGTCCTCGAATGTCCCATCATATACACAACATTCTCTTGTTCAGGCTCAACTGCGGTTCAGTGGTAGAGGGGGCAGGTTTTCCGGGTTCACAATATACCCTTTTTCTTATGATGTTTTCATAGGTAATCCACTATTCATCCCCAGTTATGATTGTAACTGGAGCGGACAGAACTTTCCGGTAGACCTAATAAAATCTGCAAAAATGTAATTTTCGGCACGTGTCTGTAGGAAAGGAAACATATATGAAATAGTATTTTTCTAAAATATAAAATCAAGAAAAATTATTTTATGATCTTTTACACTCTCTATATTCTCAATCCATTAAATCAGTTATATTTTAAGGCAAGTTTTGTTTAATATGAACAGGATATCCATTCAAATCAGGGCCACACAGCTGATTTGTAAACCTTTAGTAAGTCACAGATCTGCTAAAATGGTCTAAATGGAAAATGATTATATTTTATGTAACTTGATTTAATAAATGCTCTAATAAATAACGAATTTTTGATTTTACATAAAGCTTCTGCTGTGGAAATTACGAATAACAAAATGTTCTTGAAACACTAATATTTTAAATAAAAAGAGTTAATTTCCAATCAACTAAACAATCACTTAAACTGACTGATTTATGAAAATTTGAATATCACTATTCAATAAAAAAAGGATAATTTTAGATTTTCCATCGATCGTTTCAAAGAAAATACGCCAATCAGCGCTCAGGTTTCTGAAGATTAATTGGACTAAGATTATGAAATTGTTGAGTTTTTCTAAATTTTTAACATTCAAAACTTCATAAATAAGTCTTAGTTGATCGTGGAAAACAGAAACATTCATTCATTTATTTAAAATTTGGTGTGTCCAGAATATTTCTCAGAATATGATACCTTACTGCATTAAATTTAGACTTCATAATTTTTGAAATATATTTATAGGCCGGAACAAAATATTATTATTGATTTCAAAATAAAAACTGAATTTTATACTGAATCTGAGAAATTTTTGTTGAATTATTGTTTTAGATATTACATAAATTATGAAAAATATTTTGTAGTTCACATAAGACTTAAATACCGAGCGATTCTGTTTGCAATACTCATATTCAGTAATAATAATAATAAATAAATAACAATAAAGATGATAAATAAAATAAAACTCTTGGTTTTATTTAAAAATATCTTTATATTAATTGCAATTTCATCACTTCCACTTTAAATTAAAGTTGAAGTTTTACCGGAAATGACAACAAATTAGCAAAATATATATAGTAAATTGAAAGAAACGATCTAAACAAACAGTATAAGTTTGGTATGACTATCAATATTTGAAGATTAAAAATGTTTTGTTTGAAAATCTATTAAGAGGCCAGTTACTTAAAATATTTAATTGAAAATTGTAGTGAGGGGTAATACTGGCGAACCGGCTGGTCGCCAAAGGCGGCTAGTTATACATATACACAATTACTCAAAATTTTTATGAATTATGTAGTACACATTAGTATGGAATGAACACTCTGTAGTTAGTGACTGCATTCACAAGTAGAAGTACTGTGATTTTTTAATCCATCAATGGATAATGATGCATATCTGTATCATTGAACATTTTTGCCTATTTAATTATTATATGCTTTATTAGTTTTTATCTGATTTCTTACATTTTTATAGCATTTTAACAAAGAATTTTAGTAAAAATTTAAGTTTAACATGTATTTTTTTCAATTATTTTATGCATATTGCCTTGCACACATTCATAATTATTACTAAATGATCAAAAGTTCATGTAATATAGAGATAAAATGAGCATCCAAGATAACTTATATAAGTAAAATTTTATTGCAAATCTAAAATAATAATACAATATTGGGTGTTGTTTAATAGCTTTAAAAAACTAATTGAAAATCCTTCTTTTTCCAGTAGAAAAACTGAAAATTTTAATTTGACATTCAGTTTGCTGTCTAAAAAAATGCTTAACTCATTAAAATGTTTGCTAGTGAAATTTAGATTCATTCATTCATCTCAAAATTATTTCATTCTTTTTAATATTAGAAAGCTGAGTTCAGGTTATGATGCTGATGCAGGAATTGCTCAGGTGTTGGAAAAAACATTATTATTTTTTTCATCTATAAACTGGAGATGAATTTATATAACACATGCAAAATTAAATAAATTATTAATTTCAGATACTGAAAAAGTTGGGGGTGATACATAAATTGCTTCTAGTAACCATCTATAACAAAATTATTATTGAAAATTGTTTTTGAATTTGTATGTGTCTAAGAAATAATTTGTTCCAATGTAATCATTCAAATATAAAACCATTTTATACATCTTTATTGTGAATTTTTTTAATTTATTCCAAAAATATTTGTTACTTCTCATGTCCATGAGTAGCAAAGACAAATCAAGATTTTTCTCAATTTTTGTTCACCATGTGAATTCTAAATCTTAATATAAAAAGGAATAAAAGAAAGATTAAAATCCTTAGATAAACCTCTTTTTTTTTTTTTTTTGAAATTTTTAAATGAATTTTTATGTGTTAAAGAATCTGTTTATATATAATATTTGTTTTGTTATATTTGATTTAATATTTTTGAATTCTATTTTATTTTTAGAAGTGATCCAGAAATTTAAAAGTTTGAAGAAAAATGTTTATGTTGTTCTCATTAACAGTTTGGAAAAAGTATGCAGAATGTTTTTTTTAATATTACTTATTTACTTACATGGTTAAAATGAATAAATTTGTTTATAACACATTTATTCTACAAATTTAGGCTATTTGGAATTGGATGGATACATATCCTAAAGAGTTTATGGAACTTCAGAGAAAGACTAATGACGAGTTAGCTGGTATAGCATTTCTAGTTTCCATTAAATTTTCATTTAGCATGTAGAATTACTTTTCAAATTTCGGTTTTTTTAAATTAGTTATTTAAATTTTGTACTCTCAGGAAATTAATAATTGTCTTTTTTATATACAGATTGCTGTGATCGCTTATTTGATCTGCTTGATAATTTTGCTGAAAATAACAACAAAAAAAGAATGGCTGCTTGGCCATTACAAATTATGCTTCTTGTTTTATGTTCTGTAAGTAACTAATTTTAATTTATTTTTACCAAGAGCTTCTAGTTTTTATTTTCCTATTATAATAACTATATTTTTTTCCCTTATGTTTAATCTTGTAGAAAATTCTGGAAGAAATCGTTAATGCAGATGCTGGAGCTCCATTTTCTCCTAAGCATTATAGAAAGGTAACCTTCTGTATGATTCTTTAAAATTTCTGAGTAAATCATGGAGTTGTAGAATTTATTTCTGGCCAATATTTAGTTATATACTTTTGGTAAATTTGTTTGAAAATAAAGTTCCAAAAATTCTAATGGGAAGGGGGAGGGGGAATCCTACTCTTTTAAATAATGATCAATCAAAATTTCATATCTTATCTATGATTAGATTTCTCACTTGGAACTTCAAATAATGCAATCAAATCTTACCAATTTTTCAATAATGATATTCATTTTTTAAAGATTATTTTCAAAATATTCTTCAGAAACACAACTGCTATTTTTAGTTTTTTTTTGGGGGGGGGGTCTATTATTTTTTAATAATAGAACTAAAATGATTTGGTTCACTTCTTGTCCTTCTTTACTAAATTCTCTCTCTTTTTAGTATCTGAATTTCATTTTAATTCATATTACCTGAAATAATACAAATCTATTAAAATTTCTTAAATACTTTTAATATTCTCTACAAATATCTGTATACGTGTATTTCCATTTGAATATAACAGAAATATGATACTTTACTTAAACAAACTAGTTTTTTTTAAAATTTCATATTTACTTTGTGTTACAATCATGTAAAAACCAAAATTTTATTTTCTTTTAGCGCCAATTTGTTGATAGTGTAAAAAAGGCACTTGTTCCTCATTCCTCTAGTAAGCAACAGAGTGAAGCAGCTGCTGTGACATGTGTGCGGTTATGCAAGACATCGACATATATAAATATTTTAGATAGTAACAATGTTGTTTTCTCCTTAGTACAGTCTGTGATCAATGATCTTAAGGTAAAGTAGTTTGTGAAATGGTTGTCTTGCTTTAGTAATTTATTTCTGTATAGCAAGCATTATGCTTAGTGGGGTCATTTTGTCTAACTATTAATAAAAAAATAAAATTATATTTAGGCATTATCTATGCATTGTACAGTATATGCAGTTCATTTGATTCATTCTGACTGTATTAGAAAGGGATTTCAGAATGTAGGACTTTAATTTTCTCCCTCATCATTTTCTTTTTGAAATAGGAATATAATTTCCCATTGTCTGTAGGATATTTGTCTTTTTATCAGATGTTACTTGGTATAATATAAATATTATAGTAGTACCCTTTAGACTCAATTTTTGGTATTCAGCCTGTCACCCAAAAAGTAAAAAAATTATTTATCAAAATTTCAGTTGAATTATTATTTTTATTATTTGAATGTAAATGAATAATGATTGAATGTAATGAATATTTTGATAAAATAAATATTTTCAGCCAAAATTTTTATGTCTTTATTTTATTTTATTCTATTGTTGTCTGCATTTATTGACTGTAGCAAAAATGTTTTTCAAAATAAAAATAAAAAGTCTGTGAAGATTGTGAAATTTCTACTTGAACAACATCACAATATCATACTTGTCTAAGAATAGCATTGAATGCCTTCATTAAGCACTGAAACATTCATTGTAGATTTTTCTATTTATATTGTTTGTTAATATAAGTGAAAGTCACTTATATTCTTGATTCTTTTTTATTTGAAAAGGGTTTGTTTAACAATAAATTATGTCTTTTGGTGGGGGGGGGCTTTAAAAATATGACCTCTTCCCACATCTTGTCAACATTTAAAAAGTTCTCTATTCTTTTATTTGTAAAATTTGATATTAAAGATTTAATCATTTAATTTAATATTGTTCATTGAACAACCATTATTATTTTGTAATTTTGAAAATAACTTTTATTTTCAGCTATTACTTTTCAACCCATGTAAACCTTTCTGTCGTAGTCAAGCTACTATCAATCAAGATGTTGACCTCATGATTGATTGCTTTGTTTCATGCTTCCGCATAAATCCTCATAATAATGAAGCACTTAAAGTCTGTCTCAACCTTAATTCACCATCTACTTATCATTTTGTCTTGGTTTGTTCCTTACATCGTATCATCACACAAGCAAGGCTTCCCTGGTGGCCTCAAATTGATATTGTATATAGCAAAGCTCATGAATTGCGAAATATGTTTACAGATACTCTAACAAAAGTGACTCAAGGCTGCATAAGTCATACACCTCTGCGAATGATACAGGTAAGGCAAAGTTTTAAGAAAGTTTCTCTTGTTAAAATTTTCAACTAAAAAAATTTCACCTCTAAAGTAAATATAATAAAAAAAAAAATGTTTTCTCCACTAAAACTAAACACGGTGAACTTCTTTGTTGTTTATGAGATTATTTATTAAGGCTAATATAATGAATCTTTTAAGGACACAATTTGAGTTAATTCATTCTACCTTTTTATACATATATACATGACAATGAAAAATATGATCCTTAGGTGGTTAATTGAGCTAAAAATCCGAAGTGCTCTAAAAGAGGAATTCCATTTTTTTGGCATGCAAAAGCATATATTATTTTGTTGAGTTGGCTTTAATATTTAATCCTGTTATAAACTTTTGCCTTGGAAAGACGAAAATAGAAAGAAGGAATTGCTATCTATTTGAATCATAAAATTAAGAATCTTTGATGTTACTAAAAATTGTAGCCATCTCGAAACTTGGTTGTTTTTTTAGAGTTGAACATATGTGTGCATTATCCTTAAGCATGTATCATAATTTGATAGTTATTTCTTTTTATTTTCATACTAACTACTTTTGACAATCAGCTGGTTCATTAATATTCTCTAAAATGTTCAATTAAATATTTTATGTAACTTGATCTCTTAATAACTCCTTCAGCAAAATATTTGTAAACTTCAAACTTTGATAATCATTTAACTTGTATTATTTATAGAAACCTTAATACTACTCTATTCATTGTATTGTGTATCTCTAGTCTCTCTCTATTGTGTTGCTCCTTTAAAGTTTGAACTTTAAATTTTAAATTTAAGATGAAGTGATTATTCATTTAATATAAGAACTTTTTTCTGCAACCAAATATGCTTTCTGGAAAAATGAGTATAGAAAACATAATAATTTGATTTTGAAAACTTTTGTGCACTGTAGAATAATTTTTGTAATTTATTTCCTAACAATCTTTATTGCAATACAAAAACAGTACCTTCTAATGTATATTTCTAAAAATCTCTTTAAAGTATATTTTAATTTGCATCATTAGAAAAATGTACATTAAAATGTTAGTAATATTTTTATATTTGTTACCCTATACAAATAATATAGAATTTAATAGATTTTCTTAGTTGAAATTCCACATTACGGAATTTTAAGCTTTCTATATTCTTACTAAGGGATATCAATTTCTTTGCTACCTATAAAAATACTGTTTTGAAATTCATCAAAGCATCATTCTTAAAAGTATGTAGCTTAATGAGTTCTTAAAAAATTTAAATATTGGAAGGAAATGTGTTTTTAATTAATAATTAAGTTCTCTAATTTAGGAATTTAAAAGGTTTGCTAGATTATCATTAGAGATATTGATTTCTTATAAGTTTGGTTTATTTAACACTAGCCGCCTTTGGCGACCAGCCGGTTTGCCAGTATTACCGCTCGCTACAATTTTCAATTAAATATTTTAAGTAACTGGTCTCTTAAAGGATTCTCAAACGAAACATTTTTAATCTTCAAATTTTGATAGTCATACCAAACTTATACTGTTTAGATCGTTTCGTTCAATTTACTATATAAATTTTGCTAATTTGTTGTCATTTCTGCCAATACTTCAACTTTAATTTAAAATGTAAATGATGAAATTTCAAATATTAAGATATTTTTTAATAAAACCAAGCGTTTTATTTTATTTATCATCTTTATTGTTATTTATTAATTATTATTATTATTGAATATGAATATTGCAAACAGAATCGCTCGGTATTTAAGTCTTATGTTAACCACAAAATATTTTTCATAATTTATGTAATATCTCAAACAATAATTCAATAAAAATTTCTGAGATTCAGCATAAAATTCAATTTTTAGTTTTGCTTTCAAAAGGATTGAAATGAAATCAATAATAATATTTTGTTCCGGCCTATAAATATATTTCAAAAATTATGAAGTCTAAATTGAATGCAGTAAGGTATCATATTCTGAGAAATATTTGGACACACCAAATTTTAAATAAATGAATGAATGTTTCTATTTTCTAAGATCAACTAAGACTTATTGATGAAGTTTTAAATGTTAAAAATTTAGAAAAACTCAACATTTTCATAATCTTAGGTCAATTAATCTTGAGAAATCTGCACGCTGATTGGCGTATTTTCTTTGAAGCTATCGATGGAAAATCTAAAATTATCCTTTTTTTATTGAATAGTGATATTCAAATTTTCATAAATCAGTCAGTTTAAGTGATTGGAAATTAACTCTTAAAAGTCAGTGATTTAGTTGATTGGAAATTAACTCTATGACCACCATAAAATCTGTGCTTTCTCTTGTGGTGTATGCATTCTCCTTAATATTTGCTGGAATAAAACATCACATACAAAAGTACTACATAGAACAAACACATCAAAAGTAAACATAACATTTCAATAGTTGCCAAAAACAAAAGAGAGAAAAATGCAATTAATAAGCAGACAATATTTAGAAAAGTACAGATATTTAGACTAGAAAATGAAATTATCTGGAATTAACCACACGTGCAGACGATATTTACAAAAGTAAAAATATTCAAACCTGAAAAGGAAAATATATGAGTTATTCCATCAATAAATGCCATAAGTTCGTTTATATCTTCATTATTTTATGAGTCATTAAACATCAAAATGGGTCTGGGACTAAATAAACACCCTATATAGAGAGTAAAAGATCATAAAATAATTTTTCTTGAATTTATTTTTTAGAAAAAATAATATTTCATATTTGTTTCATTTCCTACAAACACGTGCCGAAAATTATATTTTTGCATATTTCATTTCCAAAAAGATTTAATTTATTTTTAATTGGAGCTTTAATCAATGTGATGGTAACACTTTGAAAAAAACTAATTTTTTCCCATGAATGCGAAACATGCTTAATTTTAATTTTTATTTTTGACGAAAAAAGTTATTGAAAAGCATAGTTAAAATATTTATTTAAAAATTCATTAAAAATAGAAATTTAATTTTAAGTTTAA
The DNA here is from genome assembly GCA_026543865.1 of Argiope aurantia. Taxonomy (NCBI): domain Eukaryota; kingdom Metazoa; phylum Arthropoda; class Arachnida; order Araneae; family Araneidae; genus Argiope; species Argiope aurantia. Next base: position 1,030,051 of record JAPMOR010089840.1, read on the forward strand.
AACATTAGTATCATTTAAAAGATAAATTTTTGATCTTTAACTTGATGTAAAAATCTTTTTTGTGCGGTAATATTTTCGGAAGTTATAGCAGAAGCACGTCAAAATTTCGCTTAATTTTTAAATAAATAAAATTCTAGTTAAAAATTCGAAAAAATTACCCCCAGGTGCACATTCCCGGCCTCCAAGGTATACACGTGGCAAATTTGGTAGCTGTAGGTTGAATGGTCTGGCCTGTAGAGCGCCAACATACATACACACACACACACACACATTGAGCTTTATTATAAGTATAGAAGTATGGTAGAAAAACAATAAAAAGTATTTTTTGAAATTATTAGTTTTAATATCTAAAATTTGTTCTCTATTGCATTATGAATTTTTGGTGGATAGAATATATTTCAGAAAGTAATAGTTAGTAAAAGTGATTAAATAGAATAATGTATTAAAGAAAGTAATTAAATAGAATAATGTATTAAAGAAAGTAATTAAATAGAATAATGTGTTAATAAATGAAAGTTCATATATTCTTTTATTAATACATTATTACTTATGATTTATATATTATTGTTTATTCTTTATACATCTGGTCAATTATTGAGAAGGCATGTATTATAGTATAGTGATTTTTAAAAATTCACTGAAAACATCAAAAAGAATTATTTTATATTTATTTATTTATTTACTTATTTTATTATTTTTTAAAGCTTGCTGATACTCTTTAAGTTTAATATTCGAGGATAAACCTACTTTGTTATATTTCTTAAAAACGCATTTTCATTTTTGAAAATGCAAATTGTATACTTAAATTTTGCCATCAGTACTCCTCTTTCGTAATATTTAAGTAATATATTAGGAATACATAGCAGTTAAATTTTTATCTAAAGTTCACTTATTTATTTTCATGCCTCCTTTTCTTTCTCAGTTATGTCAGGTTAGTGGTATTCTTGTTTATTTTTCATTCTTGTGTTCTTTTCATTGCCAAATAAAGATGGTTAATTGTTATTATTAATTGTAATTCTTATTGCTTTTTTTTTGTTGTTTTGTTGTTTGTTATAATGTTAATAGCTCTATTAATTCATTTTATTTTTAGAGTCTAACGCTGAAAGAAAAAGTTAGTACTTTAAAATTCAAAGAAAAGTCTGAAGAATCTCTGAGTTACAAAAATCTTTTGTTATGGATGGTACGTCTTATACATGCTGATCCTGTACTTATGTTAAATGTGAGTATATTTTTGAATAATTAAAATTTTGGTATATTATTCAATATTGCTTAGCTATATATAAAAAGGGAGTTTAAATATTTTATTTATGTTGAATATTTTTATAATAAAAATCAAATGCTATTAAATAAAGTTTAAATTTCTTGGAAATATGTGATAAATTTGAAATTTGGTATGATTAATGAGAGGGTCAAGAATTATCTCAATTGCATTAGAGAGTGCTATCATGATTGGTTTCTCAGGAAGCTCTTGTAAGTTTTAAAAATAATGTCAGTTTGTTTTACAAAACTAAAATGAAGGAAAAGCACAAACACATATGAATTCTGATACATCAAGACTTGTGTCCTTCTTTTAATCAATCTCTTTGAGTACTAGGAATTTTGAATATATCTGTGGTGCAACAGTACCACTTACCAATTTTATTATAACTCGCAATACTATATGTTAATATAACTGACTTTCTGTCTTAAAAAATTTCATGGTATTAATTATGAGTGTATTCATTATTGTAAATTTTATTAGTAATTGCTGCTGAATGTGAAGATTACAGTAAACTTCACTTTAAAAAAATATTATTTTGGAAATAGCTCAAGACTCAATATCAAGTTGTTATTAGGAAATAACAACTTGTGTAACTAGATATAACACTCCTGTAACTTTTAAAATTTAATTGATGAAATGTCTAAAGGTTACACTTGGTATATTTAAGAGAAATATTTAGCAAAAATTAAAAATAGTTTTTACATGAATTTTTTTTTAATACCAATAAAATTATTATTTTATTTTTTCATCTATTGTTTTCAATGTTCACTGTTCAATGTTCAATGTTCAATAATACTAAGAAACATTTTATATGCTTATTTTGCAAAATTTAATTTTTATTTATATTATATTCATAGAATCAAGGAAAAGCTGGACATGAAATTCAGAGCAGCACTTTAGAGTTGATAAACGGTCTTGTCTCTCTTATTCATCAACCTTCTATGCCTGACGTGGCTCAAGAAGCAATGGAAGCATTGCTTGTTTTGCATGATCCAACAAATATAGAGATGTGGAACCCAGAATCACCTATTAATACATTTTGGGATGTCAGGTATTATCATGGCTCATTAACTGTACTTTTCTGTAGTTTTGATTGTGCCTTTATTTGTAGTCACTCACTCAGTATAATATTTGATGATATTTAAAATGTGTTTTTTAAACTTCCATCTCTATATATTTGTTATTATTGTGCTGTTTGATTTTTTTATTATTATTTTGTATGTTTGTATATTCATATATCTTTCATGTGCTTTTATATGTAATATTTGTAATACATATCAAAGTACATTGTAAAGTATGGGACAGTTATTTTATATCTTTTGTTAACGGCACCTGTAACTAGAGCTGAGTAAAAAAAGATTGAATAGTTTTTTTTATTGTGTCCATAATTTTATTTTATATCGTGGATTACAGATATAAGATCTTGGCTTTAAATTCAGATCTCTGGGAAGGAGGCAATCAAATAATCTTCAGTTACAGATTCAGAATTTGATTCCACTAAAGATTTTCTATGTATGTAGCTCTAAGGATTTTAAAAAATATTTTATGTAACTTAGTCTCGTAATAGCTTCTTATTCAGCAAACTATTCTCAAGCTCCAAATTTTTATAGCCATATAGCTCATACTATTATAGAAGCCTTAAGCCATTCTGTTCATTGTACTATGTATTCTCTGTGATTTATTGGAAAATTTGAACTTCAAATTAAATTGGAAATCATTAAACTTCCATCATTTCAAAAACATTTTTTGCTGAAATTAAGCATGATATTTTTAAAGTGAAAGTACGGAAAACAGAATCATTTGGCATTGAAGTTGCACTACAGAATAATTTTCATAATTTATGCAATATCTCAAAGAATTACGAAATAAAAATTTCTCCCTTTCCTCATAAAATTTGGTTCTTACATTCAAAAGGATTTAAATGATGTGAATAATGATATTTTATTTTGAATCAGCAAATAAATATACAAAAAAATTTTATTGTCTAAAATTTGATCCGTAGGAATCATATTCTGCTTAATATTTTTGATACACAAACTTTTAAATTTAAAAAAAAAAGGCTATACCTACAATGAGAAAATTATAAAGTTTTGAATATTACAAATTTGTAACAGCCAACATTTTAGTAATCTTAAGCCATTCAGTTTGGGGAAACTCTGAGCACTGATTGGCATATCTTCATTGAGATGATTAATGGAGTGGTCTAAAGTCATGCATTGTTATAAGATCGTAATATTCATATTTTCATAATTCACTCAGTTTTTTCACAATATAGGGGACATTTCTTTTTCTTTAATACTATTCACGTTTGGCAACCAGCTGGTACTTTGGGAAGTTTGGTTATATTCTTCATGTCCAAGATTCCACCAAATTATCAGATATTTAAGCCATGTTCTTTTAAATGTCTCTTGCATATCTCTGTTTATTGTGTACATGAATTTTTCTGATGGAGATCAGTCCCATGACATCCTAGCGTATTAAAAACTGAAATATCCTATTCATCTATCTTTAAATTTTATGTTATTGTAACTTCCCTTTTTTCATATATATCTCTAGTAAACTACACAACTGTTAAATAGAATCATCCTCCCTTAACTTTCTACATTGATAAAAAAAAAATAATCTAAATGAGATAGTGATGAAACAATGAAGATGAAGATTTAGGGCAACAACGTAATTTGTTGTTGGAAATCAGGCACAAATAAATAAATAAATAAGTTTTAAAAATGTGTGCAATTATTTAATTAGTGTCATGAAAAAGAAAGTTTTTAAAATCTTAAAGTGGTGTGAAATTGACTTTCCTGCAATAATTTTTTCCAAAATTATAAGGGGGTGAGAGAAATGTCAAAATTCAGCTTAATTTTTAATTATTTAAAATTCTAATTTCTTAATATTCACAGTAATTAAAAAATTGATTAAAAATAATTTTTTAAATCACTGTACGGTGCATATTCTTGACCTTAAAGGTATGCATGTGCTAAATTTGGTAGCTGTAGGTCAAATGGTCGGGCCATTTATTTTAATTATTTGTATTTATTAAATATAAAAATAAATAGGTAAAATATCAGTATATACTATAGTATTGTTGAAAATTTATATTAATAAGATATTTAATTTTAATTTATATTATATTTATAGCTCCCAGGTGCTGTTTTCTATATCTCAAAAGTTGATTCAACACCAGATTATGAACTATACTGAAATTCTCAAATGGGTGAGAGAAATTCTTAAATGCCGAAATGCTTTTCTTCAGAAGCACAAAGAATATGCAAATTTAGGAAGTCATATTGCTATTTGCAAACAAGCCCATATAAAACTAGAGGTAAGTTTTTTAGGATTAACGGATGAAGAATTGGAATTAAAACTCTATCCTCATATTGGGAAGTTCAAATCTCAAAAGCTATTTGATGATTCAGATTTTTAGAGAAATCATCTGACGCTAGCTCGGTGAATAAGCAATTTTCAGTTTATAAAGTTTGTTAAAGATTATTATATTTATTACAAACTCAAAACTTTGTCTTGACATAAATTTGTAATGTTTTGAAGATCTTGATTCAGTTTTAATAATTTGTGAAGGGTATGCAGTTTGTTCTATATTTTATTATCTTTTGTTTTTGATACAAAAACTTTCTTATTTTGTTTATATTTGATAAAATAAATTGAATGCTTGACATCAACATTATTTACCTTTGAATATCATTGTCCATATTTCTAATGCTGAAATATTTTGTATACTTAACAGAGTATGTAGTGTCATGAAAGTGCTTAAATTTCAAAACCATTTTTAATCATCTTAAAAGTGCTTAATTTTGAAATAATAGTTCATCCTTAAAAAGTCCTTAATTGTCAAGACAAAGAGCAAAGACAGCTTTTTTTCCCCCTGCACATTGAATATGTTAGTTCAAAAGCATAATCGTAAAAGCTTGTTTATCAGATGTCGGAAAAAAGAAAACCTAGAAAAGGAAAAAATTCAGGCTGGAATGGACCTGTTTCAAAGCATATTAAGATAATGCTTAATGAGTCTTTTTTTTTTTTCCTTCTTACTTTTTCTTAAACAGTGTGCATTGCTGTTTATTAAAATGCTGGGGTATTTGTCCTGAAGGGACAGTACAATAAACATATTGTGCCATACATGTTGCAATTTAAAAATGTCCGGGAAAAAAGTTTTTAAAAATCTCAAGCACACACACACACAAATTAGTATTTGAATTTTTATATTATGCCTGGTAAGTTTATGCATGTTATGTGTTGTGAAAGAAGAATATACATATTGGTCCTATCAACAGAAAATAAAAATACAGCATGATGAATTTGATGCATCACAGAGATATATCGAATTTGGTAGAAACTGCTGTAAAAAACTCTTGCAGTAAGATTGAGTTGCACATTCGATCATCGTTCATAATAATATGCTGTTTTGGTTAATGACTTATTAGAGTTATATTAATGTACTATACTGGATTGTAATTAATTGTGGTGTGTAATTATATTAGTCGATCCCATAAAATCTAGTAAGCCGAGATTTTAACATGAAGCTGTAAGTTTTCACTGATTGTTATTTCTTTCATGGTGTAATTTTTAAATAACCCATTCATTTGAAAATTATTATTTGTTATACCAATATCGTCAAATATTAGTTTTTACTAAGAAAAAAAATGCTAAATCTATATTTAAGATTTTTAAAGAAATACAAAGTTTTTCAAAACTTTTATATTTTAGGGCTTAGCTTCTATCATTTTATAATAACAGAAGCTTAAGTTTTATAAGTTAAGTTATTAATTAAACTTATAAGTTTTCCTTTATATATATATAATTCTTTATAGAATTTTTTCCCCAATTAAATCTTTTTATATATAAAAGTTTGTCCTAATTGATAGAACAAAGTGCAACATAAACCATTGAAGTTAGAAATTTGAAAAGTTGCTTCTTGGTTGTTAGAGGTTCACAAAGAACAGATATTTGAAAATTTTAGCCTGAATTTTTATATTAAAAAATAAAAATAGCTTTAACTTGTTGATGCAACATTGAAGCATAATTGCTGAAAAATTATTTTTACACCATTTTAAAGGTTAGAAAAAAATACCTTTTGAATTTACCAATTTTGTTTGTGTGAATGTACCCCCCTTTTGTTTTAGTAATTTTTGAAAAATTTGTTTGGGCATTATAATAATGATTTTTATTATAATGAAATGTAAAACAATATCATTGCTTCTTCGAATTGTTGAGTCACATTATTTTATCATTCTTAAAGTCATGATAAAAGGTGTGGTGGGCATTCTTTGCTTCAATTTAAACTTAAAAGTTTTTAAAGCAGTTCATTGAATAAGACTCTTCATTTTCTTCAGGTTCTTTAATGAGTGTTGTTAGATTTTAAATGTTTAATTTTATTAAATTTTGTATAGTATATTGTCTTACGCTGGCTTAAAAAAAATAATAATAATACTTCAATTAGCATTTTTTATTTTCATTTTGCTTCTAACTGCAGAACTATTTTTAAAATTTTTCAAATTTGTTTCTGTTATTTATGGGAACTAGAAGTTGTTAAAGCATTTTCATTTTTTCACAAAATATATATCTCATTTTTCTGCAATAATTTTTAAGCTAAAGTAAGAATATTTTTATATTTAAGTTAAAAGGTAAGTTTCTATTAAATTTTCAGAATACTAAACATTAAAAAAAAAACCCTTTACTAAACTTCAAAAATAGAAGTGATAAGGCATTTTTTAAAAATATATTCTGGGTATTTATAAACTTTGCTATAAAAAAAAGATTTAAACACATATTTAGAATATAGCTTTGTTCTATCATCAATTTTATAGCAGCTTTGCCATTTTGGAATGCTTAGTCCTTAGTTTTATAAAACTGCAACTAAAATTTCTAACTATAGCAAGTTAGTTTTAGCGGAAATTTACACTTTCCATCCCAGCTATGTCAAATCTTCTTTATTATTGCATGTATGAATATCAAATATAAACTGTTGTTCGTGCTATACTTCTACATCAATGGCTTTTTCAGAAATTATGTATCTATCTAAATAAACTAATAGCTTGTTATTTTAAGAAATAATGAAAAAAAAAATCATATATCTTTGTTGTTAATTTCATAAAAGTTGTCTTAATTTTTTTGGTATTTATAGTTTTTCCATTTTAATTATCCTTTTTTATCAAAATTAAAAAGACATTAGTTTGGCAATAGAAGACGTTGTGCAAATACAGAAATAAATATAAAAATTTAAAGAATGAACATTTAAAATTAATAAAAATTATGCATTATTATAAAAAAAATATCCTATGCTTAGAAAATGTGCAGATTTACCTATGCATACATGTGCTCAATTTTTTTGGCTAAGGTGCTTAAAAATTCTTAATTTTTGTAACAATTTCTCACTACGCACCTTGCTTCATAACTAATGATTTTTTAAAACATCTAATTTTTTTTTTTATTTAACATTTATGAATTATACTTGTGTAAATTTTAAAATGATAGATTATAAAGAATTTCAAATCATTATTATAGAATTAAAATTTTCAGGTTCTCTTTATTTGTGTACATGAATAGTGTTGAGGAAATTTGCAATTTAATTTTTAATTCATGCAAATATCACTTTATTTCAGGTTGTTTTCTTCATGTATTTATGGAGTGTTGATATTGATGCTGTACTTGTTTCTATGTCATGCTTTTCTTTATTGTGTGAAGAAGCTGATATAAGATGTGGTCAAGATGATTTAACTGTTACATATATGCTTCCAAACTATCACGTATATCAAGAATTATCTGCTGCTAGTACAATATTAACTACAGGTAATATTAAAATCTAAAAATACATAAAACAACTCAAAAGGAGATTTTTAAAAAATCTTAGGAAATATTAGCATTTTAGAAATATGACCTCCTATGTTTATTTCTTCTGTTTGTTTATATGAAAACGCAAAAAGAAAAAATATATATTTTTAAAACTAACAAACTTATTACATAAAATAAAATTGGTTTCAGTAAACTCAAGTTAAAGAAATAAAAAGTAAAATATATACAATGATAACAGTTTGACACATTAAATTTTTAAAAATGGTAAGGTCAGGATGAAACAGTTAAAAAAATTGCAATTATTTTTTTAATACTGTTTAATGAGGAATTAGAGTATGTATATGTTACAATTTTAACTTTTATGTATTAAAATTAAAAGTGAAAGTGTCCATAGAAAGCAACTTAACATTAATATTAGCAGAAGTAATGCAATATTTGGAATTGATGCTATATTTGGAATGGAATTTTAAAAAGTTCAAACAAATGATATATGTTGCATTAATATTGGCAGAAGTTATAAGATTGGCCAGTATTTTACTGCTTAATCACAAATGATATATGCGATTAAACAGTAAAATGGGTTTAATATTTCAATAAAAATATAAAAAGGAATTGATAAAATTTATACATATATTTAAAAGAAAAATGATTAAAAATCAGAGAAAAATTATAAACATTCCCTATAAAGATAGTTGATATAACCGTAAAGCTAACTTTCCACATTTTAAGCTGGAATAAAAATATGTTTTATGCAGTGATTTGTTTAGAAGTTATAATAGGGGGTAAAGTATAATCTTTCATCTCCTATAGAAAGTTCCTAGAAACTTTTTTTCTTCTAGGTTTTAGCTTCTGCATAAAGAAATAGTTTTTGCTTCTAGGTTCTAAGAAATATATGACAAATTTTGCTCTAATGTGCCTATGAGCATTGAATTTTTAAAAGTTTAAACAAACACATTAATGAATTGAAGAAAAAATAAATGAGCATTGCATTTAATATTATGATTTATCTGTCTTATTGAAGTATATCTATATCCTTATTCTATTACTAACATTCATTTTTAAAAATTTATTTATTTATAGGTAGAGCTGCTTTGCAAAAGCGTATTATGGCTTTGTTAAGAAAAATTGAGCATTGCACACAAGGTTGTTCTCAGGTATTTAATCTTAAATATATTTACCATATTTTGTAGTTGAAAGTTCTTCAATTTATTATCATAATTTATATGTTCTGATGCACTATCCATTCAGCGTTGAAACACCACCAGCAGAACCTGGAAAACCTAAAAGATACAAGGAGTTTTAAGTTTTTTTTTTTTTTTTCCTATCTAAGAAAGGCCAAACTCTAAAGATTGCAAAAATAAGAGATCATAGTCATAGCTCCCAAAAACGAAACAATATCATTCGCGATTTTATAATAAGGAAACTCTATTTTTCTACTCTCCCCATTTTTTTTCTGTATAGATCAGTCCAGTTTCGATTTATGATACAGTTGTTCTTTTTCATAAGATTCCCGAATTGCAGCTAATGAACGTGCACGAGGCTTCTGTAACTTCATGTGAAAGAGTAGAATACATTTCTCTGGTGGAAATAATTATAGTGTGATGTCGTTAAGTCTACCATACTTAAGTTTTTTTAATGGTTTGTTTATTATTTGAGAAACTGTGAGTTTATTTAAAATAGATTAATTTTTAAAACAATAAGCTGCTCAAAATCCATATTTAATACAAATTGGATAAAAATATCAATCCTGATTTTGCTGAAGTTCCGCAAAATTCATCCATTTCATACTATTTGCTTTGTAAGAAGATAATAAACTTAAGTTATATGGTTGAAACAGATAATTGCCAGTCATTCTAAAGGAGAAAAACATGCTAGAGTGCCAGCTCAAAAGAGACCATTAGTGTTGGACCTAGTATTTATAGCCCCATTTCCCCATGCTCGCATTGAGTCCGGCGCATTTTGTCCTCTTTCCCCTCGCTTGTAATTTTCTGGGATTCTTTGATGTCTATTAATTTTACCAACAGTTTGCAGGAAGCTCCATTTCATTTATTTTGATATTCAAAATAATTCCTTCCATTCAACTGCTTTAAAAGTTGAATAATTTGATGTTGAATAATTCATTGTTTTTTCTCCCATAGGCATGGGAAGATACTTTCATGAACTGGGAGGCAGCTACTAAAATGCTTGTCAGTTACCCCAAAACCAAACTCGAAGAAGCTCAGATTTGTGAAGGTTTTCATAGAACTATAGGGAAACGTAGAGCCTCCCATCAAAGCACTGAACATGAGTTGGAAGTGAGTTTGATATTTGTTATGCTATATTTCATGAAATTTAGAACTATGAAGTCAATACTTTTATGAATTTAAAAATTTAATACTTTTAATTTTTTGTTATATGTATTTTATTTATTTTTTATTATTAGTTTGATGTATTTAATATTTTATTTCTGTTATCAAATTGTATTTTTATAAAAATTTTGTTGACTTTAATAAATTTTATCTTGTTTTAAATTTTATTTGCATGTATATTAAAATTTTCTCTTAATATATACCTTTAATTATACAGCAAGCACAAGATTTCTTAAATTGTTGTACTAGATAAGAACTTAAAAAATTATGTTAACATGTACTATTATTTAAACTTCCAATTTTAAAAAATAAAAATGTTTGAATAAATTACTTGAATTTCAATCTCTTTATTCAACTTAATCATACCTAAATAATCTGTTTCTTTTTTTAACATCTGTGCTCTTGAGTTATAAATCATTAATTTGAATACAAAAGCTTAAGAATCAATAGCTAAGTAATTTTTAATTTTTGCAATCTGGTTTTATAAGCTACCTTCAAGTTATATGCTAGTGTTTCTTGGGAGAATAATAATTTTTTTGGTCTAATATCTTAAATATATAAAAAAAAATATTTTTTTAATCAGAATATTGTAACAAACATAATCATTTCATTATTTGCAATTTTTTAAAAAAAGTTAAATTTATTAGAAATCTAACTAATAAAATGCAAAATTTGCTTTAAAAAATCATCTTTCTTTTAGTAAACTATTAAACACCACCTAAAGAATTTAAAAGTTTCTGATATATAATTTTTTCATGTTAAAAGAAATGATACAATATTTAATTAAATATTTTGAATGGCAATTCTAAAATGTCCTTACAACATTTTACATGAATAATTTAAACATTTTAATCTGTAAATTTAAATCATAATTAATCATAAAAGCAAATAGCTAAGTTTTAACTAACAACTACTACAATAACAATAAAAAAACACCTTTAAAACAATTTTAAGATTAAAGACATTTTTTTATATATAAAGAAAGGAAGGTTATTCATATTCTGTATTCCTCATGTTTTAGTGATGTTAAATTCAGTTTATCAAATATATATGTGTGTATGTATGGGCACTATCATATTTTGTCCATGCAATAGATAGTTTTTAATTAAAAAATTATTTAATTAAATATTATGAGATCTTCATTAAAATATTTATAATTTTTGAGAAATGTTTTAGCAAATTGTTCAGTAATTTAGAATTTTTAGGCACATACACACACACACACAAAAAAAAAAAAGAAAGAATGAACGGAAAAAAATGAAAAAGTGGCAATTCCAATTTTCTTACATAAATGAAGTCATCCAAAAATTTTTTTTAAATGTGGTCTTTTTATTGCAAATATTTCTTGTATTTTTGTGTTCTTTCTTCTGCATTTAATTTGTCATTTTCTTTTTCTATAATATGTCTTAGTTTCAACTTTTTTTGTTATAAAACAAATTGAAATGTGAATGAAAACCAGAATGTTACTTTTTAGGATCAACTTAATGAATGGGCTAACATGACAGGGTTTTGTTGCGCAATGGGTGGTGTATGTTTGTTGAGAAAATCACCTTCAAGGACTAGGTAGATATTTTTTATCAAATACAAAAAATAGTTGTTATGCCTTCAGTTAATTTAGATTTAATTTAGATTAAATGTCGCATAAAGCTATAATTATATTTATATTCATATAACATTTGCTGCTTTTCATAATAAATTTTGATTTCTGTCTATATTTTTACTTTGTCCTTGTTTTTCAATGATAACAGAAAGATTTTATATTTCTGTTATTTTTGTTTATATATATATGAATAGATAAATGTTTTTGTGTTTATATACACAAATTGTTTAGTCATTAGTTATTGATGTTAAGAATTTTATTTGACTGAATATATTAAATATATAGCTAAAATAACAGCTGTGAATTATTACTAGAATTAAACTAGGTTTTTTTTTATATATCAATACATTTATTCTTACATTGTAGTAGTTTGTCCAATATGCCTGGTTGTTCTTCATCATTACCAATGGATGCCCGTAAAGGAAGTATGCTCACTCCTGGGCAAGATTTACAGTACTGTCCTGTTACACAGTAAGTTCATTTTTTTAAAATTCATTATAAATATTAGGACTATTTTTGAATCTAAAAAAAGTCCCCTAACCCCTGTCTTCTAATACTCCTATGTTATTTTGTTTTGTATTTTGTACACTTAAGTATAGTCTTTTTTTTTTTTTTTTGTTAAATATATCTACGTATGTATATACATATTTTTCTTATTCATTTATTTTAGTTTTAAAGTATCTTTTTTATAATGTATTTAGCTTGAAAAAGATGTTTTATATTATTAGTTAAGAAGAGATTATTCCAGATTGAAAATATGAAGGAATATAATTATATTTTTTTTTAAATTTACTAGTTATTCTTTTAAAAAATGGTAGGTTTTTTTATTTCTTTATTTTCTATAGATTTATACAACTTGAATTATATCTTCCAGATTTGTTGGACAATTACTTCGTTTATTAGTATGTCACAATGAAAAGTTTGGCACACAAATCCAGAAGCATGTGAAAGAATTGGTTGCCCATGAAATGAGTCCCACTCTTTATCCTATTTTATTTGATCAAATCAAAGCTATTGTTGAAAAATTCTTTGATTTACTAGGCCAGGTGAGGTTTTTTCTTCCTCTTTTATATTTGGGGAGGGGACTTCATTGGGTAATTTAGAAAGTATCGGTTTTTTAATTTTTCATTGCACTCTGTTTATATATCTAGCAATAACTAAATAAAAAGGAACTATTCTTATATGCATCATTGTAACTTTTTAAAAATATTTATATGCAAAAACAAAAGGCATTTGCAGAATATTTTGCT
>JAPMOR010089840.1:1043323-1072274 GCA_026543865.1 Argiope aurantia
ATATTTTTAGAAGAAAATTATAAGTGGTGTAAATTTTGTGTTGCTTATACTTTATAAAATATCTTCATAATAAAAATTATGGAGATAATTTTTAGAATGTATTTTGTTAAGTTAGATAAAATTTATTTATAAATAATGTATAAAGTGAATGTAATGATGAAAATCTGTATTTTCTATATTATTTATTATGTTATCTTGGTGAAATTTATTAACTGAATTTATTATTTAAATGAATACTCAAACAATATTAGATAGATCTTGTTTTATAAGCTACTGAGTTGCTTGCATTAGACTAGAGAGAAAAAATATTTTTAGGTATAATTAAATTACAATTACCTGTTATTTACAAATCAGGTTTTCTTTTATTCAGGGGTGTTTGTGCTCCGGGGAAACCCCGGAATTCCGGGGATTTTGAACTTCGATACCCGGAAATTCCGGGGATCGTCGTTCAAAAGGAAGTAGGAATAATAATGAATTATTTATTTTGATCTGAGTAATTTTGTTTGCTTTGAAAGCAGAAAACGCAAGGTCAGTGTGTGTGGTGAAAACTTTTCCTTTCTTTCTTCAAAGGCAGTGATAATGCGTAAAAAGGGGAAAAAAACTTTTGTTCTTTCCTTATTGCGAGTTATGACTCATTCCTCCGGTTCTCGGACATTCTCTTCTGGATTCTTTTCGGCAAGTAGGCGCGGCAGAAAAAAAGGGAGAGACTTCGTTCGACCAGATGTGCGATCACGTGACTCTGGGTTCAAAGGTCTTATATCTCCTGGCGTGGCGTCAATAAGTAGAGAAGGGGGATTTTTCGTATATTTTTCGCATATGAAACAGAAATTACCCCTTAAAAATTCATATCTAATTAGTTTTACAGCATTAGATCCAGAGCTAAGAGGTAAAACCAGTACAATATTAGCTTTTGAAAAATTATCATCTTTTATGTCCCATATTTTTAGTGATAATGAAAAGTCAAAAGTAGAAGCTGAAATAAGGTTATACCAGAGTGATATTGATATCACCAAAGAAATGCTCTACACATCTGATGAAAGTGGAAATCAAGTCAAGTGTACAATTGATAAAGATTGGTCTAAAGTTTTTAACTTAAAAGATGATTTCACAAATGATTATAAGTATCCTACATTGGCTAAATTGGTCAAAGCCTGCCTTAGCTGCTTCCATGGCCCATTAGTGGAAAGTGCATTCAATTTAATGGATACACTTGTCACTGACTATAGAACCTCTCTTAAGATTGATTCCCTAGATGCAGTGCAGACTATTAAATATGATTTAATGGCTTCTAAAGAAACCTCATGTGAAAAATATGGCTCAAAAAATCCAAAGACTGATCCAATTCACAAAGATCTCTTGCTGAATATGAACAGAAGTTGGAAAACATATCAAGAGGACTTAAAAACATGTATTTCAGATGAGTCACCTATAGGTCTGAAAAACCTTCTACATTAGCAGAAAAGCAAACTGCTTCTACCTCTGCATGTGCAGTTCTCGAGGAAATTTCTTCCACTGTAAATGAGGAAAATAAAAGTCAACCTTCCTGCAATTATGAAGTTCACCACAAAAGAAAGACAAGCCCACAAACATCAGAAAATAAAAAAAAGCAGCAAAAATTAGATAATTTTTTTTTAAAGAATTAATTCAGGTAATTTAAAATATTTACATAAAATGTAGTAGTTTATATGTTTGAAAATTTATGGTTATTAATTTTCCAAAAAAAGTAATTCATTGAACTTTTATAATTAGGTCATTCATAATTGTAATTTTTCATTTCTCCCCCCCCCCTTCTCGAAACTCCAAAATGTCGGTAGTAAGTCCATAAAAGTTTCAGGGGATTTTTTGGGGTCCCACAAACACCCCTGTTTATTGCTAAACGTAAGTTTATTTTTATAATTTACTTTTATGTTAATTTCTTCATAGGTAGTGGTAACAGAGCCAAATACACAGTTTATAGAGCATATAATATTCATCTTAAAAAGTGTCTTGGAAAATAAAGTTGATCATACTGCAGAGCATTTAGGAGTTAGTAGTATTGAAGGAATGATGTTAGCTATAGTGAGGTAATGTTCATTTCTAATGTCCTTGATTTTGTTTAATTTTGTCAATTGAAAAAAATAATTTCTTCAACTTTGATTTGGTTTCAGTTACTACACAATTACTTACAGGTATTTTTATATATTTCTGTAGATATGTTCGGCATTTAGACACAACTGTACACGCTATTCAAATAAAAACAAAGCTTTGTCAACTTGTTGAGGCTATGATGATGCGAAGAGATGATTTAGCATTTCGTCAAGAAATGAAATTTCGTAATAAATTGGTTGAATATCTCACTGATTGGGTAATGGGTAACAGTCATCAGCTAGCTCCTCCTAACTCTGGAGATGTCACAACTTTAACAAGAGACCTTGATCAGGCTTGCATGCAGGCTGTTGCAGCTCTCCTTCGAGGTTTACCACTACAACCAGAAGAAAGTGATAGAGGGGATTTAATGGAAGCAAAATCACAATTATTTTTAAAGTAAGTGCTAATTGGATGTTATTTTATGAGTATACAGATATTATTTCTGTATGATACATTTAAATTTTATTTCTTTAGTAAAATTGTTAATTTTATTTGATGTTGTTGATTATTGCATTTTTTATTTACCTTTTTAGATATTTTTCTTTATTTATGAATTTATTAAATGAATGTGGAGATTCAACTGAAGAAAAAGATGTCTCACGGCATAGAATGAATGCTTCTAAGATGAGTGAACTCCGTACTTGTACCATTCAAGCCATGTCAAATCTTTTAAGTGCTAATGTTGATAGTGGATTGATGCATTCAATTAGTAAGTTCATTTCTGTAAAATGTTAATGCATAATTATAGTTGTTGTAGTATATTATTATTTGCTAATTCAATTATAAAAACTTGAACAGTTCTTTCTATTTAACACATTAAATTGGTTTCCTCATAATTTTTGGTATTTTCTTTTCTTTTCTTCTTTTTTTTTAATTAAAAACCATTTCTAATTTTTTAAATTCTGAATTACAGTGATTATTCAGATTAAATTGGTACATTTAAAATTTTTTTTAACTGAAATTAAAAATAATCAAGATGTTGTATGTTTGTGATGATTTTGTCTGATTTTTGTGCTATCTAAATCCAGGGTAATAATATACATGGGTGTAATTTTTTTTCTTTCCTTTCTTTTAGGTTTAGGTTATCATAAAGATCTTCAAACTAGAGCAGCTTTTATGGAAGTTCTTACCAAGATCTTGCAACAGGGTACAGAATTTGATATGCTTGCTGAGACTGTACTAGCTGACCGTTATGAACAGTTAGTGCAGCTAGTGACTATGATTGGAGATAAAGGAGAATTGCCAATTGCCATGGCTTTAGCAAGTGTTGTTATGAATCCTCAAATGGTAAGTTAAATTTATTGATTATTAATTAATATATTCTCTTTATTACTCACAGTCAATAAATGACTTTAGTCTTATCCTTTTCCTAAATTTCAGTATCAAAATAATTATGTTATACTATTGATCAGGCAGGCTCAATAATTTTTCCCACCAGAGCTTTAAGCTTTTATAAAGCTTTCTAATTATTACCAAGATTTCAAATTATGTGGGAATCACTAGCTTAAAGTTTAACATGATATTGTAAATAGGTAGGTTGTTAAGAAAAATTGTGATTTTTTCAAATACTTAATTGGTTAATTAGAATTAATTTGTCACTCATAAACAAAATGTTTGAAACTTCACAAATTAAGCAATCAGACCACCACAAAAGAAAATAAAGCGTTTTGTTGTGTCATTCGAAAATTTTCACATTTAAATTTTATGTATTTTTAAATAATAGCCAGGTTCAAAATCAAGGGATCTAGCTGGAAATTTATTAGTTAGTCTTTGTGAATATAGAAGTATTTCAAAAAAGCTTTGTTAGGTTTTAAAAGGCCATCATTTGTGCAAATAAATAGTTTAAAATACAAATAAAAAATTTTAAGTTAATTAATATATTTAAATGATGAGATTTCATCATGTATAATTGTAGTAAAAAAAAAAAAATTATTCCACATTCAAACATATCCAAACGAAAATAATGATATTATAGGAATGCATTTATTAAAAATAATTTTTTTTATTTACTCATTAGAACTAAGAATCATATCAAAGTGCACATGAACAACTCATTGAAATTGGTATTTATTCCCATCTAAATTTTCCTTTGGTGGGGGAGATTTAAAGTAAGGGATTCCATAATCCATGATTTATGGTACAGCTGAAATAAAATTAGGACTTATCTATTATTTTCTGCCTGAAAAAAGTATACATCAACAGAGTGAAATATGAAATCAAAAAAAACTTTTTGGCATTAATGGTAGATATTGTTATGTGAGACATGGCAAACAGTTTATAGTTTTTCCATTAAAAGGGAGTTGGACAGTTTAGGTAAAATGTTGAATATCTGAATGTTTCTTGGCAGGAAAGGCCATCATTGCAGGTGAAGGAAGGTTGATAGGGCCAGCAGTTTCTCGGGCATACAAATGGGTCCTTTAATCCAATGAAGTATTAGTTAAAATTTGATGATCCTTTTTCATTTTTTCTAACAAATTTCTCCTGAGGATCAATTTAGAATTTTTCAGTTCTACTGACAAAACACATTGCCTTCCTCCCATTCATTTGATCATGAAAAATTGTTCTCTTCATCACCTGGCATGAGTCATCAACGGGTGTTTGCTCCTGACAGACTAACCATGCCATCTAACATAAGTCGGGAATAGTTGGAGGGGGATAAATCTCTGTTGGTTTGTAAGTCATTTCTTTCAAAACATCACATTACTTTCTTTTGTGAGGTTCTCTTTCCCAAGTTGTTATCATAAAGATATGTACAAATTGTAACTCTCTCCTTTCTCTCAAACTAAGTTTTCAATTTTATATTATTTATGGACTTGATTGTTTTCGTACATTTGTTTGATGTGAGTTCATCAACCCTACGAAGAAATTTTCTGTACCTGTTTTTCCAGACAGAATGCAGAAAGCACGAAATTTCCTGAAAGGCAGAATTGAAGGGTCAAATTACATTTGCATTAAGCATGGATGGTCTTATTATTCAGAAAACTTGAAAAAGATTTCTTAGAGAGAAAATGTTCAATGAACCATTTTCATCATAAACGAACCACACAGAAATCTGGGAAAGAAATTTTACACTTCCATTTCTTAATTCAGATAAAACACAATAGCTTTTGCATATAAATTATATAGAACATGATTACAAAAAATATTCTCTTGAGAGTAAGATTTATTTAGTTTTCAAGGGGAAAATTTTTTTTTAATTGTTATTGCTGGCATCCTTCAATAATTTTTATTTTTTGTTGGTTTAATTATTTTAATTTAGTGAGAAAAGTAGCTTTATCAAAAATGCATCTTATAAAATTTTAAAAGATATTGCTAAATACAAAATAAATTGTGGAACAAAGTTTTTGTTGTTCAGACATATTTAATCTTTATCAAGTCAGCAATTGCTGATTTTTTTAAAATAAGAAATTATTATTGCATAATAAACTCACTAAAATTAAAATAAATTTTTGTTATAAAAATCAGTGCAACAAAAATATATTGCTTGGCAATTATTGTAATTGGAACTTATGTAAATTTTCAGTTGAGTGAACTAGGTTTAGGAATCTAAAATAATATTGTTGCTCCCAGCAAGTGTAATTATAGAAAAGCATAGTCATAATTTTTTAAACATCTGTTTTGGTATATTATATTTCTTATGCTCAAGATACCCAGTTTTTTCATTCCTATAATTTAATTAATTTAACTTTTGAAATGAATAAAACAAACTTTATTTTTGCACCGTATCAAATTTCTGAAATCAGTTAGAGTATTTTATCAGTAAAATTTTGTTATCCATTATACGCACGATTTATATGAGTTTGAACTTGAAAAATAGAAAAGACCAATTCTATTAATTAGCTGATTAATGAAAATACACATCTTTTTGGCTGCCTTTTTCTTTAATTTTCAAATTATCTAGATTAAAAATATTTTTAGTAGATTAATGTTTTAATTGGCAATAACTTCTCATTTTCATGGCTCATGATTCTTAATTATCTCGGGCATGGTAAGATTTGATTGAAATCATTCTTTTTTATTAATAGAGAAATTGAGAATATTTAATTCATTATATGTTTTGTTTATTTACTATTATATGTTAACAATTTAAGTAATTTCTCAATGGTATTTATAAAAGGTTTTTAAAATTTATTTTAGGATGAACTTGCTAGAGTTTTTGTTACCCTGTTTGATGGAAAGCATTTGTTGGCACAATTATTGTGGAATATGTTTTATAAAGAGGTAATATACTTATTAATATGACAAGTGTTTTAACATGCTTGTTAAAATTAAAAATTAAAGGCTTATAATACTTTAATCAATAATTTTATAATAAGAATAGCCTAATATGTATATAAAAAAGTGTAAAGATTGAAATATTTGTTTTTCTTTTATCTTAGATATTATAATAATATTTCAAAATTTTCATATTATTTTTTTAATTGAATTATTTCAGTAAGAAAAGAAATACAAAAGTTTACCACTTCCTTTTCTTTTTCCTTCACTAATCTTAGGTTGAAGTTACCGATTGTATGCAAACTTTATTCAGAGGTAATAGTCTTGGAAGCAAAATAATGGCATTTTGTTTCAAAATATATGGTGCAAGTTATTTGATGTCTTTGCTGGATCCATTAGTGACTCCCTTGCTAGATCAACCTAATATCAGCTATGAAGTTGATCCTGCTCGGTAAATACATTTTTTTACTGAAATTAATTTAAAAGAATAATTCTCATAGAATATTTATTTTAATAGCAAGAATTTCTTAAATGTTTTTGTATTGCTAAGTTACCTGTCTTTTCTATTGTAGTCTTTAGTTTTTATCATAATAAATTTTAATTAAGTTTAACACATTCATTCCCATAAGTTAAGGATAATTCAGAATCACACAGAAATAGAATTCTAAAGTAAACTTTCACCTGTAAAATTATCACACATCTTCTAAAATAATATGTGAATTAGAGAATGCCACCTTATGATGCTGATAATACATCACAATGATAAGAGTGTAAGAGAGAGGATATATAAAGAATAATGGCAAAGAAGTAAAATTGTTCATATGCATTTTGTAAGTCTCTCGGAGCTAACTCAAAATAGTCATGACACAGAAGACGCATGTAGATTATTTTTTACCTGGTAGAATTATTGGTCATCTTGAATATGGGTGTACTCAGATTGCAGTGTCTGACGAACTTGGAATCGCCCAAAGTGTAATTTTTAGGCTTGGCAACGATTCCAAGATTATGGAAATGTCAGCAAACATTACAATACAAGCTACTTTCATGTTACAATGCTAAATGACGATCGGTATTTAGCAGTTACTGCTAAAAGAAGCAGTGCCTCAGACTTGTCACATCAGCTATCTGCTGCTATGGGTACAGCTGGGGCCTCCAAGAAGAGTTCTTTCTCTTCTATGGGCCTGGAACAGCAGAAAAAAGGAAATGACTAAGTGATGGTTGCTTTTCGCTTAAGTGTATTGCTTACATCCTTTTTCGTTCAGTTTTTTTTTCCTTTCTTCGTTAACTAAATTGTGCAAAATAGCTTTAAATTTAAGAGTAATTAACAACATTGTTACACTTTCTTTAGTTATTGATAAATTTATATAGAGCTATTAAATTTAATTATACATGAACAGAATAAACACATAAAATGTTTGAAACATATATTAATTGATTTTAAGCTCTGGTATTTAGCATAAAAAAATTATTTCAAAGAATAATTATAAAACTTTAACATAGTTTTTTTTTCTTTCTTTAAAATATCTTAATGGGTAATTTTTTAACACTAATTGAAAGTAAAAAATTTATAAAAATCATTGAAATTTTACGTGAAATTGATCATTGAACTTTAAGGTGAAATTGCCAGAGTCATGTCATCCATTTGATTCTTTAAAAATCAGAGTTCCCCAAGAAACCCTATAAAGAGGTGTGATTGGACTTTGCCTTTTAAAATATATATATTTTTTTTTTAATCCTTCAACAATTAAAATTCTATTATTGATATTAATACTTTGTCTCCATGAATACAACTAAGATGCACTGGTAATAATCAAGTTTGTTTTTGTTTTTTTTCCTTCCTTTACTTAACTTTGCATTACTATTTTTGAACTTGGAATAATTATTTAAAAATATATTAATAAAAACAGATATAAATTTTTGACTGTGCTCTTTCATTTGTTGACATGTGTATAGCATATGCCTGCAATATTTAAATCTGAAATTTTAATTTTTTTTAATGCTGATCATATATTTTCTGAGTGGAGAAAACTTTCATTGTCTGTTAAAATAAATTTTGAAATTTTGAAACTTGCTACAAAAATTTTAACGATATCTTCATCTGGATATGTCAACTTTCCTTTATCAATATCAAGCAAATATTCTTTAGCAACAGAGTTGGTCATTTCAAAAATCAATTCTTTTTCCACTGATAATAATTTTATATAGTCGCTACATTGCAAATAAGGTTTTAGCTTGTTAACTGCATATCCAGAAAGATAAATATACAAAGGAATCAACTCTTCTTCTTCATCTGTAAAATTATAGTGATCTACAGTTTTATTTCAAATGGAAATAAAAGTGTAGATCACTTTTATTTCCATTGGAAAGGTGCCTCTTTTTCTGAAAAATCACAAAAAAAATTCTTTCAAATGAAAAGAGCCATACTTTTTTTAATGCAGTTTTAGCAAGCTATTAATTCTTAATTTTTTTTTTCTTCTGCTTTTAAAATTTGTTTAACAGAAACAGTAAAGTTACCACCACACAGCTGTCTATATTGACCTAATCTGCCTTCCATAGGATCAGTTTGATATTTGCCAATTAAGATATAATTATTAGGAGAAATTTGTGGCTGATAAATAATTATATCTCTCATTGTTTTGGTTGTATGTTCGAATGACAAAAGGTTTCCACGATCAATTTTTCCAATTTCTTTTTTTGACCTGAAATAGAAATTTTTTTTTCCATTCATTTATCCATTTAAGGCATTTTTCCAGAAGCAATAGCCTATCTTCAGAATTTTTTTCGAAAGGTTTACTATTTTCTTCTAATTTCTTACAGCCTTTGCAAGGCCTTTTTATATTCATTATGCTCCACCATTTGTTGATTATTTCAATGAATAATCGTTCCATCGTAAGCAGTGTCATTCAATCTCTTTAAAGCTTTTGCATTTGTTAAATCAAATATTTTTAAACATATGCCAACATTTTGCCTCTCAATATTGTTTGGATATAAGGTTTTAAAAGTTAATTTGGGAGTATATTTTCTGTATACCTAAAAATGCATGCATAATTTTACCAAAATTATTAAAAGAGGGAAACTGAAAGGTATTATTTGTGGTTTGCTGGTTCAACCAGTTATTTCGAATACGCTTGATTATATTCATCAAACCAAATATAATTTTAAAAAATTCATTCTTGAGATCCAGGATTTTTGTTCTCCTCCACATAGACTGGTGAACATATTTCTGTGTATTCTATTATTATCTGAAATAATTGATACTATTTTATATCAACATTCCTGTATTAATAAAAAAAAAACTTTTTTTTTTTGTCAAATCTAAAAGTTGATCAGCATTTAAATTTTTCACTGGCAATTAGACAGCAACATCTTTGTTTTTAGAATTAACTGATGAAATCATAAATGTTTGCACACTTGAAGCTTTTTCTAAACTTTTATTTACACTCAATCCAGTTCATGTGTTTGAATGGTAGCTAATGTGTGGTCTGATTATTATTTCATCTAGAAGTAGATTTACAGTCTTTTCAGGTACATTCAGCTTTAAACATTTTTCTGATAAATACGTTTTGTTTTCTGTGCCATTCTTACTTGCCTTTAAAGATAATACAGAAGATATTTTTCAAAGGTTCACTAGGCAACAGAAAAATGTTGCTGGAACGTAATTCATTATAAACTGCTGAAGATTTTAGGAAAACTGAAAAATCCCTAGAAGGCATGAAAGGAGAATACCTTAAAGGTGGTGAGGAAATCAATAATTTCAACTGCTCATAATAAAATTTAATAGCAAAATTAAGAGGATCTTTTTTTAAAAAAAAATCAGTTAGGAGTGAATTTATATCAAGCAGAATATTTCCAAGGGAAGCATTTTATTCATATCTTCCTTATTTCCAAGATATACAAATAAATATTGAATTTGAGAATATAGAGTTACTTACTATCTACATTCATGGAAAATAGCCAAGTCATACTCTTGCAGTCAATTTTTTAATTATTGAAGAAAATATTTATATTCCTTTTAGAATCAATTGTGAAACTTTCTTTACTTTCTAAAGGAAAAGAATTGGGTTTTAATGTGTAGTAACTAATTCTTGAATCATCAATATGTGTATTCCAAAAACTTTTGATTATATCTGTACGTTGATTAAATCTTCAAAACAAGAAATAACATCTGAGTTTAAAAATTCTGTTTTTTTTTTTTTTTTTAAATCATATCTTTGTAATTGAATGTCACGCTGCGTTTCAGGATCTTTTCTTGAAGATAATGAATTTTCTTGAGAATCAGAGAGATAGAGAGGCAAGTTTGGAAAAATACAAGAAATGGATTTGGATTTCAATTTGAATCTTTTATGTTGTTTTACTTCTGTATTATCATCAGGTAGTGTACGGATATATTCTTTAATTACATCATCATTTTTGAAGTGATGGATACAAGCAACCAATCTAGCAGTAGGCGTAAAATCTTTTCTAGTTATTTTTCGGAGCCATTGTTCCTTTAGATCTGCATTATTGGGGAATTTAAATACTCTTATATTTTCTATAGTAGGAGGATAATTCGATTTGCAACCTGGTATACATCAGACTGACAACTTTGTTATCTTTAAAGAATAATAATAAATAATATCAAATTATTTATTCCATTGAGCAAAAATAATCAAAAGATAAATTTTAACATTGTTCACATTTCCAAAGGGATAGGTTTCAAATAATTGTGTTATTTTTATAAAATAATGCTCTAATTTTCTGATATTTAATCATAGTTTTATTTATCTGAAATAATAATGTTATTCTTTCTGAACTTTCGAAGCTATCGACTTGTTTACAATTATTTTATAAAATAAAATATTTTCTGCGAAAAAGGTTTTAAAAAAATTAAACGCAAGAAATTAGGGAAAGACACACACACAAAAAAAAATTGGTTTTCTGTGAAGTCAAAAAAATATTTTATAAGCAAAGAAAATAATTCTGCTATTAGTATTACACAAATTTAATTACATGAATCATTAAGCCACTCGTGTTTACACTCTGCAATGAATAAAGAAAGTCTAATGCTAAGAGACAAGAAAGGATTATATACTTAATGTATACTTCACATTAAAACTTATAACTCGAAAAAAAAAACTGCTATTATAGAAAAATAAATAATCTTAATTACTCACATGATAATCAAGTGCAATACGGTACTTCATTTTAGTAATCCAGAGGCGATGTCATAGAATTTTAATGCAAAAATTTCTCAAAAATCTTCACAATCACAAACGAATGAGCGCTAGAGATGATTGACATCAACTGACCAAAGCTGAAGACAGTCCATCTCTTAGTTAAAACCGGTAATGGCGGAAACGGTCTCTGTTCCAGGCCCATAAAACTTTTATTGCTCTCTTTATTCTCGGAGGCATCAGTACAGCACATTCAAGGCCACCCATGTACAGACATTTGGGACATATTGGGATTTCTTCAATTTGGGGACATTTGGAAGATATGTTCCACTCATGGCAACTCATTGTCACCAATGGTGAACATGGAATAGAAAACGAACATGCACTGTGGACATCGTCAAAATGGGCTTGTGTGAAATTTTCTGACAAGTCTAGGTTTAACTTGCAATCTGATTCATGTCAGACTTTCTTATGGAGAACACCAGGCACCCGTTATAACCAAGAGAACATCATTGAACGACATTGGATTACTCGTTTGGGGTTGAATTATATTGGACTCCATAACAGACCTGCATGTTCAAATTAGAACCATTGCATACCAAATTTATTGAGACATCATTCTGAAACAACAAGTACGTTAATTTAAGTCTGCCATGGGCACACAATTTGTGTTTATCGATGACAACACCTGTCCTCCCCGTGCAAACATCGTTAACGAATTTCTTCATTTTGAGTATATTACTTGCGTGGAATGGGCAGCATTCTCATCGAACTGAAATCCGAAAAACATGTGTGGGACATGCTTGGCCGATGAGTCGTAGACCGTCAACCACCTCCTGCATGTGTACTGTAACTTCAGAGAGCATTGCTTGCTGAGTGGAGTAATCTTCCCCAAGATCAGCATTCCTGGGCAATATATGGACAGTATTTCATCTGGGAGACATATAGTGTATTAAGAATCATACCAATAATACCATGGAAAGTTAAAGTTTTGTAATTACTCCAGGGGGCAAATATCATGATTTTTATGAATGGTATCATGCATACTCCTTCTTTTTTGTTCTTTATCTTTTTTTTTAATAAATGGGCTGTATGAATAAGTCATGTTTTATTTGTTTCTCGGCCCTTATTTGCCCGAGCTGGCATTATCCTTAATTTTTGAACATGAGTGTAAAATAATAGTATTTTAACATCGTCCTTTATCATATAATACTATTATTATATTCTTTTTTTATATTAGTTAAATTGTTTCATGCTCACTATTGCTTTTGAATTAACTTTACAGGAGCTTAACAACATAAGCTAGTAGGATTTAGTATTATTATTTTTGAAACCACGTTTCCTAGGATATTTATTGAATTAGATTTAAAATACAAAATTCCAGGCCTGATGCATGATCTTATTGGTTATGTAAAATTTCATCCAGCTTTTCTAATGTTATTCATTAACACACACTAATATATATACATATATTATGTGTGCAGTTTGAGAAGCATGGAACCAAAAGCCTGTGCAACTCAGTCTCAACCTGAGTTTTAGTGATTAAAAAATAATTTTTTTTAGAAACCAGATAAATTGAAATTATTACATATATATATATATATATATATATATATATATATATATATAATACACACACATTATTGAAATTCCTAGCTCAGTGAATATTAATTATATAGTAGTTATAAATTTTTATTATCTCAACCGAACATTTTAAAGTCTTGTCCTGCCTCTTGATAACTAAAACTATGTTTCTTTTATATTCCTTTTGCATCTTCAAATTAGTATGAAATGTTTATCTCTATATAGGAATTTTTGAGAGTTGATAATTTAATATTTCATGTATATTTATTAATTTAGTACATCTCTTTGTGTCATTTTCCAAGAATATACTAATATTTTTTTTCTTCTCATTTTGTTGTAGGTTGGAAGAAGGGGAAGATGTTGAAGAAAATAGACGAAATTTGCTATCAATTACACAAAAAGTTTTCAATGCTATTATTTCATCTGCAGACAAGTATATTTTTAATTTTTATTCCATAAAAATAATCAATTTTTTGTATTTTGTGTTGCATTCTTTAAAAGTAACTGAAGTTTGATTGTTAGTTTGATTTTTAATATTAGGTTTCCTCTGCAATTGCGAAGTATGTGCCATTGTTTATATCAGGTTTTGAATAAACGATTTCCTAATTTTCCACACAATATTAGTGCTGTTGGTACTGTTATATTTTTGCGCTTCATCAATCCTGCAGTTGGTAAGTTTGTTCCTTGGTTATTTTTGTTTTGAAGCATAAATGAAATGCATGAACTTCTGAAACCATTTTTAAAAACTTGAAATTTGTAACACTTATCCTTTATTTACTTTGAATTGCTGTTAGGTATTTATATATTTTATATTTGAATTATTTATATAGTTCATAAAAGGATCTAATCTTAGAAAGCATCTCAGCTGACTCAATTATTCATTTTTGTTGTTGTTGTTGAAAATAATAGGTTTAATCAATAAAATTCTGCTTTGTGTTTAATTTTTTTTCCCCCTTTTTTTTTTTTTTTTTTCAGTTTCTCCATTTGAAACGGGAATAGTAGAGAGGCAACCTTCTCCTCGTACCAAAAGAGGATTGATGTTGATGTCAAAAATTCTACAAAACATCGCTAATCACGTAGAATTTAGCAAAGAACAACACATGCTTCCATTCAACGATTTTTTACGTGCAAATTTTGAGTTGGGACGAAGGTACGCTATTTTTAAACTTGTCAATTTATGGTTCAGGATTTAAATTTATGATTAAATGAAATTAAGGATTAATTCCTGCTGTTAGCATATTCATCCTAATTATTTCTGCTTATAAAAATTCTAACAGAATTATGTGATTTCAGAATTTTTATGACATAAGAACTAGATCTGTGTGTAGAATTGCATGAATTAGCTTTCTGTGTAATTATCAGCTACTGAATATCCTGTTACTGATTGGATTGTTAACTTGTGAATTCTGTATGTGCTTTGTATACATCTTTACATTCATGGTGTATACTAAAATGCAAATAATTATAATAATATTTGGTTATTAAATACAGGGTTCCATTTTGAAATGGCCATAAAATGAAAACCATTAGACCAAATGTTATCAAACTTGGTAATAGTTTAAAGGAGGCCATGAAAAATTCTTTTCTGCAGAAAAAAAAAAGTTTAAAAATTCACCACCCGAGGAAATGGCACTGTATGCAATATTGTTAAACAAAATAAGACATGAAAACATTAGATTAAAATGTGCTTAATCGTTTCTAAAACAAAGCTATTTGGGGGGGTAATGCAAAATTGCAATGTCTTGTAATTGGCTTATGGTAGGAAGAAGCAAATAATTTATGCAGATGCACTTTACACGTCATTTGATTTTTCCAGATAAAAGTGAGCCTGTTCGTTGGAGTTCTCATTGTTATGAATCGACAATGTCTCTAACCATACAAGACCCTTGCTTTTCTTGTTAATTTTTATTATGAATGTGATAGCAATGAACAGCATGCTTTGCAAAGGTATTGTTCAGTAAGAGGAATATGCCAAGGGCCAATGATATCAGGGTTTGAGGAAAGTAATGGAAATTGTTATCTGTTGTACCTGGGAGGGAAAGAAAAGCTGCTTCTTTGGAATTCTAAGGAGGCTGTTGCATTAGCAGTGGAAGAAACAACAAGGGAAAGCACACATAGTACATGTAGTGTATGTGTTATCACACGTCAAATGGACATACCATGGAGTACGGTATATAAAATTGTCTGTAAAATGGTGCAGTTCTACCTATACAAAATCAAACATGTTCATGAACTTCAACGTAATGATCCTGCTGCAAGAGAATCTTTCACTTTGGAATTCCTTGCACAGAGGGAAATGGATGAGCATTGGCCATGGAACATTTTGCACACAGATGAGGCCCATTTTTACCTAAATGGCAGAGTTATCACTCATAATTGCTGGATTTGGGTCAAACAAATCCCTCAGGTTATCTATCCAGTTCCATTGCATTCTTCTAAAGTCATCGCTTGTTGTGATATGACAGCTAGTTTCATAATTAGACCATTTTTCTTTGAAGAGCAGTCAATAGCTGAACCTATTACATGTAGTGTAACTGCAGCTCGCCTAGAGGCAATGTTAAGATGTTTTGTGATAACCAAACTTCAGCAACATGGCATTTTAGACACCACTGTAGCATGGGATCCCAGTGCACATTGGTATATGTGTCACACAGTTACTTAAGCAATATTTAATGGATTATAGGCCAAAACTTTCCCACTTCTTGACCATCCTGATTACCAGACCTTAACCCCTGTGACTTCTGGCTATGGGGTTTTCTCAAAAGCACTGTTTGTAGTGATAATCTAAACAATTTGGTGGAATTGAAAGGTGCACTACACTGACGTATGTGTAACATTCCTCCAGATATGCTAAGAGCTGCTGTTGAGAATGCAGTAATGTAATTAACTTGCTTTCAGAAAATGTTGGACGCCACATTAAATATGCTTTGTAACATGTTTCAGAAATGATTAACCGTGTTTTAAAAGGATGTTTTCATGCCCTATTTTGTTTAACAATATTACATGCAGTGTTATTTTCCCCTGTAATGAATTTTTGAACTTCTTTTTCTTTTCTTTTTTTGGCAGAAATTAAATTTTCATGACCCCCTTTAAACTATCACCGACTTTGATAATATTTGGTCCAGTACTTTTCCTTTTATGACCATTTCAAAGTAGAACTTGAATTATAACCACCCTGTATATTATATGTGAAGCTTTCATTTAATATTGTCTTAATTTTAAGTTAATCTTCTACAGTAGAAGCCTTCTTTATTTAAAAACATTTTTTTTTCTGTAATTTTTATATTTTATCAGTTCATAATATTTACAAAGATTTATTTTAATAGATGGGTGGTGCAGATAACTTCTGACCTAGAGTCAGTAGACCAAGCAAGTCATAGTTTGTCTTTTATCAGTGATGCGAATGTCCATGCCCTTCACAGACTTTTGTGGAACCATCAGGAAAAGATAGGAGATTATTTGTCAAGTTCCAGAGACCACAAAGCAGTTGGTCGACGGCCTTTTGATAAAATGGCTACTTTGCTAGCTTATTTGGGACCACCAGAGCACAAACCTGTGGATTCACAGTATGATATTTTTCATATTATTTTAAATGTAATGTGTTTTGAAGCTTTATTTTTAATTATACTTTTTTTATATAAATATTAAATGACCATGTATTCTATATTTTTCACGCAAGTTTTCAGTTATTTTCATGATGTAAACATGTAAAAAAAAAAAAAAAATCTGATTAATTGCGTTACTCATTTATATTAATGCTTTCTTTTATATGCACAATTTTGTTCTTCCAGCTTCTTTTGTTAATTAGTTTCACTTAAAAGAACTTATCCCCCCCCCCCCCCCCCCCCCCCCCCCACCCCCCTTCTTTTTTTCTTTTTTTGTTTTTTAGTTATTTTTTTTTTCTGATGTTTATATTTTATTTGCCTTTGATAACATTGCTTTAAAAATGGAGCAGTGAAGATACATGTAGAAGGTAATAGTATTTTAATTAAATGACACGTATTCTGAGAAATTCTACTTTTACAAACACACAGGAAAATATATTTCTTTAGAGAATTGTGTATTCACACATATCTTTCACAGAAACGTTTCATTAAGGTTAGTTAGTTCAGAAGTAGAAAACGTTAGTTTTCAACCTCATAAAAGATTATAGTATGTTAACTACAATGATAGATATGTATGAACAATTGCTATGTTTTGGTAAGTTTAACTGAAATGCAATGAAAAGGAAAGGGGTAAAATACCCATTAAGCTTATTCTTTGAAAAATTTAGTTTAATTTAGCTATATTAACATTCCATTTTAAAGCAACACTAGGGCTGTTTTGGGGTGGACCTCATAATTCTGAACCACAGTCAAATGATGAGGATACCTCATGAGCTGGCACACCACTCTCCAAACTTCCACACCACACCTATTTAGTGGAAGAAAAGAACAGTTAGGTGAAACTATTTAAATATCATGTATTGTTGGGTCAGTGTCATTTAATTCTTAAAGTAAATTAATATTTTAAGTAATTTAGAAACACAAAAAACTGTTTTCAGTTGTTCAACTTGAGCAACATATATATTTATGTATATCTTAATTGAAGGCCAACAAATAATTTTAATATCTTGTATACATATTAAATTTTCTTGGATTTTTTTTCTATTATTAGAAGCATTAGGTTAAAGGCATTAACAAACCATTAAAGTATATAATATTGAGTGTTTAATTAAATTTATGCTATCTATGCGTGCATTGCAGAAGAAAAGAATTTATTAACAAATGTATTACTATCTTCATAATTTCACTTAACATTAAAGAACTTCATCTCTATAAAAATTTTCGACTTTTTCTTCTGAAAAATCTATTAAGATGAATTTTGATACTTTCCTAGAAACATATTTTTTAATTTTTTTTATCAAGAATAAAGGAAATAATTTGATGGTATTGCAATATGGGTCTACGTGGAGGATATGATACAATTTACTAGCATAGAGGCTTGCTTTGTTGTAATAGGAAGATATTCAGTTTTGGAAAATGCAGATCATTTGTGAATATGTTCTTTTGTAATATTGTTTACAGTACTTCATTTAAGTGATTGATTGAGTTTCTACAGATTATTCAGTTGTAGCAACTTAAAGATACCTTGAAATTCCTCCAAATGCAATTGTTTTTATCAATGTTATCTTAAACAATATAACAATATATATATTTTTAATTTCTTATAATAATATTCTGGTGATTCTTATGATAATATTCTTCTTTTAATGATGTATGCTATTGTGATAATAGCCATTGTAAGTAAGAAGTTCTTGGATGTGACAGTTTTGTATAGATATTGTCTCATTTTCATTGGCTATCTGAAAGATCTTTCTTTTGTGTGGGTATTATTAATCTTAAATATCGGTCTTTCTAAATCTCAATCTTTCTCTCTGAATCTTTACTCATGTATGACTTTATGTATTTGAACAGTCTTATGGATCTAATTAACCTGGACATAAAAATAAGCAAAAAGTTTATTTGGAATTGTGGTCTGACCTTAAAATCCCGTGTCCATTTGTTAAATTACTCGATGGTCAGTGTTGTCTTTTTCTAAATTTTTTAATAACACAGCACAAAACATTAATTAATATGAAAAGAATTTTAGTTATTGTGAATTTGGAAATATAAGTTGCAATATAAATTACCCATGTCAGTAGTTGCAGAAATTCTTTCTATATATGCCGTGGATTCTTTTTTTTTTTTTTTACATTTTTGATCACATGACCAGTTGGGAGTGTGCATGCACCAATATCCTGCCCAGCCTTGTTATATTCACATGCAAGAACTCAAAATTTTTCACATGTATCAAAAATCAAATTTAACACAAGTAAATAAAATACTACATGAATATACAATACATGTTGCTTATACAATTATTTTGCATATTAATTATACATTTCTAAAATATTTTTCAGTTAATATCAATGCTAGTTAAATATATGAGTAAATAACATAATAATAAAACACAGCAAATCACAATAGTAAATAAATGCATTTTGAATTGAAGAAGTAATACAAACTAAATGTACTGAACAAATGCAATAATTTTAGAAAATATCTAATTTTTAATAGGCATTACACTCAATTTATTTGTGGATCTTTTGTAAATACCCTTATTAGTTTTAACATCTACTGTTCTCATTTTATACTTTCCAGGAAAAATTATGCACCCTATTAACTATTTACAAAGAGGGAAATTTTTTTCCTAATTAAGACCATGTCTTCTATTTTTATTTTCTTTATTAACTGCTATATTTTTATTTGTCATAAACTATTTAAATATGAAAGACTCCATCTCTTCCAAATTGTTTGGACTGACTTGGCAATTCTTTGCCAAGCATTAAGGCGATTTGACTCAAGATCTGTTAGAGATGTTTTAACTATTGTTGTTATTGGCCTCTCAATTAAGAAATGTTCTGGTATTAGCATTTCTAAGCGATCAGCATCAATTGAAAGTGGCATAATAGGGTGAGAATTTAGAATTTCTTCGATTTGGGTAATCATTGTTAGCAGTTCTTCATAAGTAAATTTTGAGCTTCCTGCTACGCTTTTAAAATGGTACTTAAAAGCTTTGATATTTGACTAACACAGTACTCCTCAATTTGGACTTCTAGGAGGTATAAAGGTCCATTCAATATCTTCTTCTGCAAAAAAAGCATATACAGACTCATTTTTGTCTTTCACCAATTTATATAAAGATCTTAATGCTCTGTTAGTCTCTGCCATGTTAAACCCATTATCAGAACAAAAATCTTATGACATTTACCCCTTCTATAAATTCGGCATTGCTATCAGAGCTTCAGATGTGAAATCACTGATTATCTCAAGGTGTATCGCATTTGTTACTAAGAAAATAAATATACAAATATACACTTTAATTTCAGGATCCTTCCTTTGATATTTATTTTTGATTAAGATTGGTGCACATAAATCTATTCCAATTAAAACTTTATCTGGAGTTATTCTTTCCTTTGGCAAATTGCCCATTTTTTGAGAATGCTCTTTAGGATTATTTTTAAACAAATAACACAACACGGTTATGCACAATTTTTTCCCCCATATGTATCTTCCATGAATAGGTCAATATTTTTGTCTTACCCAAAAAAGTAAATGCTGAGGTCCTACATGAAAACACTTTTCATGATAATACTTTACAATAATTTTAATTAACTTAATAATAATTTTAATTAACCCTTTGAGCATATTATTTTGGGGTGTTTCCCAGAATATGATAACTAAAAATTTCTCAACCATCTATCCTCAATATACTTTCATTATCTAGAAAAAAAGATAAATTTAAAATCTTACTATTATTCAAAATTTCATTATGAGACATTAATGTTATCATTTCTGCAGAAAATTCTTACAATTGACACTGCTTCAATAAATAATTTTCTAGCTCAAACAGCTCTTCTGATGTCAGTGCACCCTTTTTCTTCTTTTTGTTTCTGCAATTTGAAATAAACCTGAAAAGATTACTTAATATTTGAACTATAGTTAGAAATCTTTTCTACAGTTAACAAGATAATCGAAAAATGCTTTGTTAGAGTTTAAAGTTAAAAAACAATATTAGAGTTCTCAGACTTAAGTTCAGGTAAGTAATCCTTTTTTTTTTTTTTTTGCTTTGGACACTCAAAAAGAGTTTCAGGAAGTTCAACAGATAATAGAAATAGTGGACCTTTCTACCATTTATTTCACATATAAGAGAATTAGCACTGTTCCCGATGTGTTTACATTGCCTCAAGTCAAGGCATTGTAATATTTTTCAGTTCGAATAGTGGACTGAATCCTCTAGAGAAGTTTAAAGGGTTATCCTTCCCTGGAAAATGAAATCAAGTATTGGGATTTGTCAACTACTTGATTTTCTGAACTCTATTCTTTACAAATTGTTTCCACTTTATATATGAGCCTTTAATCCAATATAGAACTATTTTGGAATACATCCAGTGAAACACAGTAAAGCCTTTTTACTGGCTGCTGATTCCTTGAACTTTGTAGATCAGTCAAGCTGCTACCAATGCTCCTAGTCAAGGCAATGTAACACTTTTTAATGGAGGCACTCTAGTTTTTGAAGTGACGAGATTAACAGACACATTGTCTTGTTTCTTTACTTTGACATAAAGTGAAGCACTGTAAACAAGTTTTGAAGTGTGGCAAAATATGTGAATTTCTATAGTTTCGCTTTTCTCTTCAATTGTAGAATCTAGAACTAATCTTGGTAATGGCAATTCTTTACATCACACCAACCACCTTTCTACAATTTGGGGGTCGGGACTAAAGTTTTGTTCCACATGATAACCCTTTCCCCTAAGTTCTTGGATGAGGCATTTGACTCTAATACTATAGGATGTAAATAACTCATGTGGGTCAAATATTTTTTCGATTCCTTGCAAGAGGGATCTTTTAGTAATTTCATTGGCAGGAATAAATTCCAGTAGACCTTTATCCAGAGTGAGGCAATCGTCCTGAGTTTGCCAAGCCATACCTAACACTTTTGTCTTGTTACTTCTTAAGCAGATGGCAGTGTCAATGGAATAAGTGTCGAAACCCTCTGCTACCGACAAATTCATCAAGGTAGAATTATTGCTGATCCATTTTCTCATTACAATTCCCGCTTTCTTCATGATATTCTTATCATGGCGTGAAATAAGAAGAGCCTCAAAGCCTCTTCTCGAGTGTCCGACTCGAAATCTAGTCATCTACATGCATGTAAGAGTCTAGATGTTGTACTCCTCTACATATTTATTAAGGTAATGTTTCACTGTAATCGCAACTAGAAGCAAACTAGCATTTACGACAAAATTCGCTCGGTTAAAACGATAAACTTCAAAAACTTTTTTTTTTCTAAATACGGGGATTACTGAGTGTTCATAAAAAACGCACTGCATCCTTATGTTCATCCGCTAAGCAAATTTGAAGGCAAACTTGCCGAATGTCGGACGATATTGCTATTCTGTTAAGCCTAAAATTTATTAACACATCTTGAAGGTTTGGATATAAATTGGTACCCGGCCACAAGCAATCATTCAAAGAGAGCTCGTTTGCTTGATGAGATGTAGCATCAGATACTATGCTTGTAAAAGTTGTGACCCTGCCTTCTTTTTTCACTACTTGATGAGGCAAATAAATTGGTTTATCTTTACAAAGTTCAAAAGTATCTACTTTTTCTATTATGACTTGATTTAGATAATGCTGAAATGTTTCTTCATATTTTGAATGAAGATCTGTATCCCTCTGTAATTTCCTCCATAAATTTTAAAATCGTTGTTTAGCTACTATAAGATTATCTGACAACTCTTTAATTTGTTTACGGTAGGTAATTCCACAATGTATCTGCCATTGTTGTACTGCACGGTGTCATTAAATACAATGTCCATTAAAAGAACTCTAAGATTTAAAAAAATCATATCAAGTTAACGATATGAGTTTAGTCACATCAGTTAATTTTAAAGAGAAAGCAGTAGCTCGTCAAATTTTATTCACACCGATTTCAGTTTATTTTTTCGACACGAAATAGCATCGTGTGTCAAGTAACTTTGCGTCAAGTGCTTTGAAGTAACATAGGCTCATTCTATAGTGCAGTGCGGTGGCGACGCTACAACAAAAGGGCCGTTATGTTATCTGGCTTATAGAAACTGGATCTTTACCACTGTACGGCGGAACTTTCGACGCGAGTATGGTTGTAATGCACCTACGAACAAAACCATGTGACAATGGCTACATGCGTTTAAAAAAACAGGAAGTGTGTTAAAAGAAAATCGTCTGGTAGGCCAAGAGTGTCTGAAGAGGATGTCAATATAGTCCATACTTTATGTCAACGAAGTCAAAAAAAAATCGTTGAGACGACGCAATCTTCAAGTGGGCATACCCAAATAAACTGTTCATGAGGTGGTTCACAAAAGGCTCCGCCTATCAGCGTACACAAAATCAAAATAATAAAAAAAAAAGGATACTAGAGTTTACTGTTATTACACTAGACATGATAGATACTAATAAAGATTTTTAAAAAAATGTGAATTTTGCTGATGAGGCCACCTTTTATGTAAGTGGTACTGCAAACCGACACAGTTGTAGAATTCACGGTTCACAACTAACTTATTAGTTAGTGGAACATCAACGTGACTCACCGAAATCGAATGTTTGGTACGACCTTATGTATAATCAAATTATAAAACCCTTCATTTTTATAGAAAATTCCATAAATGGTGATGTCTACAGTTAAATGTTAGAGGAGTATGTTTTCCCTCAGTTGGTTGATATTGAGGTGAAGTGTCCTGTTTACTTTCAGCAAGATGGAGCACCACCTTACTCCCGTTTGCGTGTACGGGAAGCACTGGATACTCGATTCGACAACAAGTAAATTGGAATGGTAGGGCCTGTTACTTAGTTTCCAAGGAGCCGGGATTTAACTCTTTTTTAGATCCCCCCCCCTCTTCTGGGGATATGTCAAGAATCTTGTTCACGCTGAGAAAATTCAGAATGTAAACCATCTAAGACAAAGGATAATCACTTGTTTGGCAAACATCACTTCAAACATGCTGGCCAGAACATTGGAAGAGGTTGAATATCGTTTGGTTGTGTGCCGTGCCACAAAGGGGGCATATATTGAAATCTACTATACGGTAAAAATCTTGATAAATTAACTTTTATTATATATATATATACAATGGTGTGCAAAACTTAAGCAACAGGTATGTTTTTTGCCATAACTTCACGAGAAATCATCTGAGAGACATGAAATTCAGCATGAGATACAGCAGTAAGGGGAGGGCATATCCCATATTAAGGAACATCTACTTGCTGTTCTTCCTCTTGGACAGACAATCATGTGTAACGATACTATGAGTTCAATAAAGCCTTTTTTTTGTTTGATTCCATACTGTATGCATTGTATTCATTTCTGCGCAACTATGCTTTCGTCATTCTTTCAGAACAAAATGCTGTATCTCATTTCTGAATTTCATGTCTCCCAGATGATTTCTCGTGACATTATGGCAAAAAACATACCTGTTGCTTAAGTTTTGCACACCAGTGTATATATATATATATATATATATATATATATATATATATAATATACCATTAATCTTATACATTAATCTAATTTTGTAATTGAATTTTAAAAGATATGCGTCAAAATCCCAGAGTTATTTTTATGGACACCCTGTATTTTTAAAGTCTGATCTTCACGGATGCATGGATCATCTCTTTTACCTAATGATTCAAGATCAAAAAATTGTTTTAATGTGTTATTTATAGAACTGTCGTTGAGGAAAAAAAAACATGAACCTAAAAAAAGTTTTTGTCTCCTAGTCGCCCACTCGCAACCCAACTACATTCTTTCTCTAAATAATAATTCCTCATTCATCTTGTAAACATTATCTTTCATCATTCTAAAGTAAACATCCGCATTCAATAAAGCATGGATCTCTTTTACCTAATGATTTTACCTTTTTGTCTCGGAAAAACTGAGGATAAGATAATTCCAAAAATTTAGGAATTTTTATTTCCCAAACATCTAAAGTAGCATCTGTTTACTGCTACAAGAAATTCTGTATTTTCCATAAAATTTCCATTGTAGTTTAAAGTTAGAATATTCCGCTTTCCTTTTACATTTTGTTTTGTTGAATTAAGCCCCCAGAAACTGAAGTTTGTATTTTTTCTAGTTTAATTCCAAGAATATTGCTCATTTTCCTACTCAAAATATTTATATTTGATGCGGAGTCAAAAATGCCAGTGCATTTTAATAAAGTACCATTTTTTATTCTACAAGAAGATATTTCCAATAAAACACTTTTCTTTCTTTCTTTTTAATAAGACAAGCTGTTTAATACTATACTGCAAAGTGCAAAAGAATTTGTGTTCCTCTGTTAAGAGTTCTGTTTCTTTATTTTTTACTAGCCATTTTTGGCGACCAGCGTTACGCAAATTTTAATGCGTGGTAAAATTTTCAATTAAATACTTTACGTAATTTATCTTTTAATAGCTTCTTCATTAAATATTTTAGGCTTCAAATTTCGATAGTCATATAATTAACTCATACTATTATAAAAGCCTTAAGCCGTAATATATATTCTGTATCTCTCTTAATTTCTGTCAGCTCCCGTAAAATTTCAACTTTAAGTTAAAGTAGAATGGTTAAACTGTAATTAATATTTTTTTAAAAATGTTTTTTGCTGAAACCAAACATTTTTTTTTTTCAATACTCATATATATAAAAAATGTCATTTAGCATTTAAGTCTTATTTGCACTACAGAATAATTTTCATAATTTACGTAGTTTCTTAAGAATTATTCCACAAAGATTTCTCAGATTCATCATAAAATTCAATTTTTAATTTTACTTTTAAAAAAATTTAAATTACGTTGATAACAATATTTTATTTTGTTTTGGTCTATAAATATACTTCAAAATATTATGAAATCTAAATTTTATGCAATCTTTTGGTCTTAGGGATTCTGCTAAATATTCTTGACACTTCAACTTTCTAATAAATAAATCAATGTTTCTATTTTCTTCAATGAAATCTTATCGATTTATGAAGATTTGAATATAATAGTTTAGAACAATCAACATTTTCATAAACTTTGGAAAATCAGCCTTGAGAGTCCTTGGCCACTGATTTGGGGTATCATCTTTCAGACGGTCGATGAAGTGGTCTAAAATCGCCCATTTTTATTGAATAGTGATATTTAAATTTTCATAGATCATTCAGTTTTAGTGGCTGATTTAATTGACTGGAGTGCAACGCTTTTTATTTAAAGTATTTGTGTATATTTTGTTAAATATGATTCACTGAGCAGAAGATCTAGATAAAAGCTAAACATTCATAATTTGCTAGAACATTAATTGGCTCAAGTGACATAAAATATTGAAGCTGATTTATTAATAATATAGATATTGTAAAAGATAATAGAAAATTTTGACTTGCCTTTAGTTTTTAGAAAATATATTTCTTATTTATTTCCTGACACATGCTGAAAATTACGCTTTTATAGGTTTTTCACCAATATATATACATATATTTTAATTTGAGCTTTTGCCAATGTGATGACAACTCGTTGATAAAAACTTTTTTTTCCCCCCCATACATGTTAAAAGTGCTCATGTAGATTAAATTTTATTTTGTGCAAAATGAATTGTTGAAAAATATGGTTAAAATATTTTTTAAAAAATTTATTAAAAAAGAGGAACCTAATTTATTTGTTAAAACATTGGTATTATTAAAAAGATAATATTTTGAACGTGATGTAAAAATCATTTTTGTGCGATAATAATTTCGGAAATTATCGAGAAAAAACGCCAAAATTTCGCTTATTTTTTAATTAATCAAAATTCTGATTAAAATAAAATTGTTCCGAGATGCACATTCCCGGCCTCCAAGTTATACACGTACCAAATTTGGTAGCTGTAGGTTGAACGGCCTGACCTGTACAATGCCAACACACATTCTGCTTTATTATAAGTATAGATAGAGATAGATTTCTGACTCATCGCAAGAAGTGATCGAGTTGTTTCGATTATCTATGGCTTTCGCTTCTCGTTTGCCTGTCTGAAATAGATTGTTTTAGAATGCAATTGCACACGTACTTAGAATTACACTCATTCTTTTTATGGTTTTTTTCCGTAGAATTCAGACAATTTTTGCAGCCTTACTAAAAAATCTTTTTTGCGTAGTTAATTCTAGAAATTTTATACATCGATACACCGGATGTTGATTTTTTTCACAACAAATTGGACAGCTTTTATTGTTATTATTTTGTTTTACTAGAAGAATTTTAGTTTTTGTCGAAACTTTCTGATTAACGATAAAAGCACTGCTTCTCTTTGTTCTAAAAAGATAATGAATTGTTCAGATGTTGGAACATCTGTAGCTTTTTGGCTTAGTTCAAAATTATTTGGGGATTCTTTATCAATTTCTTTAGCATAATATTAACTAACAAAATATCAAACAAATCATTTAATTCGTATGTAAGTACTTTTAATGCTTGCTGGTTTCTCTGAATACAATCAATCATTTCGCGGATTTCTCTAGGATTTTCATGTTTTTTTTGTTTTTGTTTTTTTACTTAAAATCTAATATTCACTGAACATGAATTTCAATAATATTGATTTTTTATTATCGTATCGTGATTCCAGGACTTCATATAAAGAAATAAAAGTATCAAATAAAGATACAAATTTGTTAACTTCATTAGAAAGACAAGAATTCAAATAGCATAGTTTCTGTGACTGCGCAAATTGTTCATTCGATGTAATCGAATCATCGAATTGACTTTTAAAGTTATTAAATTGTTCATAGTTTTCCGAGAATGTGAAAAGCATTAAGGTGGGATTTTAGTTGGCATATTTAAAGATTCGGATTCATTTCTGGAAGTTGCAGTCACAGAAGATTTACAAATAGAATTTATTGAAGTTTTGATTCTTACCTCCAAATCCTCGAGTCGGACATCATGTTGTTCCAAATCTTGTTCTAGAACTGTTAATTCAACTGTTGTTACATTATCCAATTCAAATGAATTTCGTCTTAGATTGTCTATATTTTGCTGCAGCTGATCGATTTTCTTTAATTTCACTTCCAGATCAGTCAAGTTTGTGTCTTTCGACACTTTATGAAGAAAGCTTCTTTTATGGAAGTTTTGGCTTTATTTAATGTATTTATACTATCTATGACTGGGCTCACGTTCGACTGGACCATAAAATAGTCTCACTTAAAATTCAGCGTCCATTTGGTAAATTAAATAACGGACCGATGTTGTCTTTTTCTAAATTTTTTAATAACAACACAAGAATACACAAAACATTAATCGATATAAAAATAACTTTAGTCGTTGTGGATTTCGAATTATAAGTTGCAATGTAATAACCCACGTCAATAGTTGCCGAGATTTTTTTTTTTTTTTACATTCGTGATCACATGACCGATTGGGAGCACATCTGCGCCAACAGATTGCACATATCAAAGGACTGATATGATCTTTAACTGAAACAGTATATTCTGTCTGAACATTTGCACATTACACTAACTTACACATAATTAAATATAAGTTCCAATCCACTAGTCAATTTGATGTCAATTATTATAGCTATCATAGCAAACTCAGTCTGAATTATATATTTCTTTTGAATTTTGGGATATTTTAACTAAATCTTTTGTCTGCAGATAATAGAGTTACATATAAAGCGAAATCTCTCTGAGTGGCCTCTCCTCCGTTCGGAAAAAATTTGGCCACTTTGAAGCGTTTTACAATTCCTATAATGCATAAACAAGTCTGCATATTTAAAAGGAAGGTTGAGACTCATTTAAAGAGAAAATGGTCCTTTTTTGTACATTTTATTGTAAAATGTTATAATTTGACTCAAAATGAACATGCGACAAGAATAGAAAGACCACGCGCATTAGAATCAGAAGGCCAAAAATCGAAGCAACTGTTCTTAACGAAAAGTCGAATGTAGAAAATGTGCTAATTCCACGCATTCCTATTATTCCCACCAACATCCCTTTTTATTTCAAACGGCTGCAGTTCCCCATTCGACTTGTATTTTTGATGACCATCAATAAAATTCATAAGTTCAATGGCTTCAATTGCGGATTGAACCTTGAAAAGCCATGTTTTTCGCATGGCCGGTTGTATGATGGATGCTCACGAGTCAGAGAGCCAATAAATATATTTGTTTTTGCTGAAGACGGACAAAGGATAGTGTCCACTTTAACGCACTTAAAAAATAATGTTTACAAAACGGGATAAATATTATTTATACTTCTCCTTTATATATCATTCAATTTCAGTAAATGTATTCATTGTCGACAAGAAAATAAATATAATTCTTTCTATCATTCCTAA
>JAPMOR010089840.1:1072374-1153284 GCA_026543865.1 Argiope aurantia
ATATATATATATATATAATGATTTATTATTTAAATAATTATTTTAACTTGATCAGGATTTTTATATGTATATTAATTTGTAATTCTTTAATTTTTTTTTTTTTCATTTTTGATTTAGTCACAGTATTTAGTAACTATTATAAATAGGTTCGCTTAAATTACACTTGTATTTATGTTGCTAATTAAAAGTATATTGTATACTTCTTTGAAGTCACTCAGGTTCAAATAGTAGTTGAGCTGGCATAGCTTAACATTTATCTCCTTAGTTATTATTTATAGAGGTAAAGTTTCAATTACACTGTAAGGTTTCTTGTGATAAATTATCTTTCTTCTGCTGCTGCTTCTTCTACTACTACTACTTTTTTTTTTCATTTCTTATTTCTCTAAATGTTTTGCATTTTTAAAAATTTTCTTAAATGATTTTGTTTACCCATCCTGGCATATTAATTATATTAGCATTTTCTTATTTCAGTATGATTGTGTATACTTATATATAATTGAATTATAGCAAAAATATTTAAGGATTTCGTTTTCTTTTCCTAACTCTTCTGTCTTATAAGCTGCATTAAAAAAAAATTAATGAATATTCTTGTGAAACAAAATGGAAAGTAATTTTAAATATGGCTTTCAAATAAATAAAAGAGTGTACGATAAAGTATAGTAAATTTTAAAGCGAAAATATTTAGTAATTTAGTTTTCTATTCCTAACTCTTCTGTCTTATAAGCTGCATCAAAAAGAAAAAAAATAATGTTAATGAATATTCTTGGGAAGCAAAACGGAAGGTTTTATCTATGGCTTTCAAATAAATAAAAAAGTTTAAGATAAAGTATAGTAAATTTTCCTTAAAAGCTTTTATAATTTAATTTTCAAAAATATTTCTTTCTTAAAACGACATAAAATCATTGGCATTCTGTGCTATATATTGTTTGCAAAAAATGTATTAGAATTATGACAGTTGATTCTGAAATTTATTTTGCTACTATTTATTTTTAGATCCAAAATAATATGATTATATGACTTTATTAATAAATACTTATTTGAATATTTTACATTCCTTAAAAAATTTTTGACAGATATTGGAGTTTTTATTATTTTTGAAAAGTGCATATAAAGGATTTTGAAATGTTCATATTGCTTTTTTTTTTTCCTTCCTTTCCAAATATGGGAAATGTATTTTGAAAACCTACTAAGATCCATGTTGCATTATGCATTACAAAGCAATGCTATTTATTTTGTCTATTTAATTAATAATCATGGGCATTTTCCTCTTCTCTGCATGAAATTCATGACTGTGTTGGCGTAATGTGATTAATCTGTTGACCGTATATTTAAATGATGCGTTATCCTTTCTTATTATAGGGTCCATTCATTAACTGACTTCTATGTTAAGCAAGGAACTTCTCTATTATTTACTATGGATTTAAAAGGGCTTAAAGTCGTGTGAGTATGCTAGCAAATACATATACTATACATGATGTGATTAGTTTACAAGAACCATGATGCTATCACAAAACTGATTTTTTTTTAATTTTTTAGATATGTATCTTTATTCTGTATCAGGATTTTTGGTAGACGTCAGAATTTTATATCATGCCAGGCATACTCTCACCAGAATGCTCATGTACATGTAAATAAGCATGTTTTAAAAAATATGCTTATATTTATTTCCCATAATTTTTTATCCACATTCACATCCATATTTTTTAGGGGCCTGGATATTTAAAATTTCTTTAATATTTAATAAATCATGCAATATGTGCAGGGTAATTCTAATTAATGTATCCCGTTTTGGCAGAACCTGGCTAGAGAATAATTCTTTCATATTTGGTGGATATACATTTTAAGCCATGTGAAATTAATCAGTGCAATAAAAAAAAATATTTTAGAAAAAGAGCGTTTGGTGAAATGTGGCGCTGCAATCGGTTTAAGGTAATGAATATGAAACATGATGAACAGAAAAAGAAACAGAACAGTCAACAGAAAAGGGCACAATACGAGTTATCTGTAATAAACTCCATTATTGCATTACTAACGCACAAATTTCGCTAACTAGAAGAAAAATCGAATATTTGACATTACGAGCTGCACTGGAGAACAAAATCTTCATAATGAGCAAACAAAAGGCCGTTCGTAACAGATAAAAAGCTGGCCTTGCAGGTTCCGAACATTCTTAGGCCATGACGATAGTTCTCTCTTAGCTGGAGCGTGTGTTGCTTCTTAAATTATTATACCAAAGCCGCAATAATGCTGCCAAAGCGCTTCGCTTATACCGAATGCAGCAATTTTTGCGTATGGGCCCAATAACAT
The DNA here is from genome assembly GCA_026543865.1 of Argiope aurantia. NCBI lineage: Eukaryota > Metazoa > Arthropoda > Arachnida > Araneae > Araneidae > Argiope > Argiope aurantia. The sequence continues at coordinate 1,074,682 of JAPMOR010089840.1, forward strand.
CTTGCGATTTGCTGCGAATGGTCAAATGTGTTGGATATTCAAATCAAATGGGTTTGTCACAGAGAAGTAACGTTATTGGTTCGATTATTCAACCTATCTTATCAATTGAACCTGAATTGTTCTTATTGAACCTATCTGGATCAATTGTAATTGTTTGTTGCTTTGTTAAACTTGTTTATTAATTGATTGTGTTTTTAAATGAGAACTTACACCGATTAAGTATGTAATGTATATGCTGAAAGATGCAGAAGTTTTAGTTACAGAATTTATTTTTAAATCTCCTGCCTGATATTTGCACTCTGCTGATAAATATATATCTTGTTGTTGTGAAACACGCCAATATGGTTATGAGCCCAGTGAGCCATACAGCTTAACATCTTCACTGTAAAATCCATGCTTATGAACTGAAAAAAGAAGTGCCATTAATTGTTGTGAATTTTATTAAGCCCAGAGTTTTCGTCCTTTATGTCCCCGAAATCGACATTTTGAACTATTCGTCATGGAAGGAAGACATGAAAGTCTCGTTGATGGATAACGGCTGTTGGAATTTTGTAATTGGTAAAGAAAGCCTTGTCTAGAAGAAGCTACTGAAAAAGAAAAACTTGAGTATGACTGCAGAAAACAGAGGTGTAGACAACATTTTATCAAGGCATCGAAAGAAAACTTCCACTGACAGGGCACACGACTGATGTATGAGAAATAAGTATGGGATAATTTTGAGCCTTTATCTAAAACTCGATTAGCAGTTTTAATCAATGAATTTTTCGAACTAAGATTTAATCCAGAAGAACAGAATGGTATTTTTTGCAGGCATCTCAGTGAAAAGAAATATCAAGTTAAAGAAGCTGACTTCGAACTTCTTGATTTGCGTGGAACATTATTAGCATGGATGCAGGTGGAACAGAATTGGCCATGGAACATCTTATGGACCAATGAAGCTCACTTTCACTTGTGCGGAACAGTGTATATCCAAAACTACCATATCTGGTCCACTACGAAGCCTCAAAATGTTCAACAAATGCCTTCGCATTCACCGCATGTTACTGTTTAGATCGGCTTCACTGTGATGTGACCTTATTGTATTGGGCATTTTTCTTTGAGGAAATCACTCTGCAACAACCTGTTCCATAACCGCAGTACAGTATCAGGATATGTTGAAAACTTTTGCCATTTCAGCGGCATGGATGCCTCGCCACATCAATATCCCAACTGGATGGTGCTCCTTCTCATATAGTATGTGTGGTTCAACAATTGCTGCGACGTCATTTTATTGAGGATTGCATTATCAGGCATGCATTTCCTACAAGATGGCCTCCACTTTCACCAGACATTACTACTTGTGATTTTTTGGCTTTGAAATTACCTCAGAGATAAAATTTATTGATGAAATATAGGAAATTTGGTGGATTTGAAAAACCAGATCCTCTTGCACGTACCCAACATCGAACCAGTTCTGTTACATGCCGCTGTGAATCATGTTGTAACACGATGTAACAGGTTAGACCTAAGGCATTGTAGGTGCATTGAAAACCATCTGTGAAGCTTTTGTTTGCTGTCTTTAGTTTTTTCTATCATTGAAATTTCTGTAGTAACGAATGTTTGTATTAGGTTGTAAAGTTTATTACAATTTTTTTTCATATTCTATCCTTTATTGTTGATGTCATATTGTTGTTTCATATTCATTACTTTAAACTGATAGCAGCTCCACATTTCACCTCACAACCTTTTTAGAACTTTTTTTTATTGCGCCAATCAATTTCCTTTTGCCTGCAATGTATATCCACCAACAAATATGAAGGGATTATAACTACTGGTTCTCCCGGCAGGGTATCGTCCCAAATAGGAATACTTTAATTTGAATCATCCTGTATTTAATAATTCGAAATCCAATATTTGAATTGTGAATCTTGCTGATATATGACAATGGTGGGTTAACAGGAAAAAATGCTTTGATTCTAGCCATTATATAATTAAAGAGATAGAAAATCTGCTGTTAGAGAATGCAAAAATAAAATGCCCATTCATATATCTTTAAAAATGAGATTTTGAAGTGAATGCAATGAAATATTCATAAAAACTAACAAACTTGGGAAGTGAAATAAAATTTCATTAAATAAATTTGAGTTCTAAAAAAGACACTGAAAAAAAGTTTTATGATAAAAAAATTGGGGCGGGGGGCTAAAATATGAGACAAGATTTGGTCAAATAGTTAAAAGAATTGCAACAGTTTAAAAAGACATATTTAATAATAAATTACTGTTTCTGTATATTAAAATTTTTGCTTTTATTCTGCAAAATAAAAGCAAATTTGAAAATGTCTGTAAAAAAGCAATTTAATACTAACAAAAGCATGCAAATTATAGATGTGATTACCCAGTAAAATGCGTTTAATATTTTGGGGGGAAAATTCAATTGATTCTTTTTTTTTTGTTTAAATTATTTGAAAAATTTATTAAAAATCAAGGAAAAATTTTGTGGTGATGAAATGATATCAATGGAAGGCTAGTTTTTAGAATTTTATGATAAATTGTAAATAATTTTTGATTTCTTATGATTTACCTCATAATTATGATAAAAATCAAATCTTTTTATCCTCTTTTTACCTACTTTAGAAAGGCATAGAAATATTTTCTTCTTCAGTAATTATTGATTGTGTTGTTAAAATCTGCAATTTTAAATATTAAAAAAGTGATAATAATTAGAATTTCATGTTTCTTTTATTATTGTATCTAAAATGTTGGCTTTTTTTAAAATTTCATTTTGTTTCATTTCTCTTTCATTTTATTGCAAAAAATTTAAATGTTTCTTTTTTTTTAAATAAAATCAGGTCCCTTTATCTCTAATAAGTAAAAATTAATTTTTGCACATTTTCAGATATTTGTTAAGACATTCCCTTCTTCTTTGTAATTAAACAGACTAATGTGCATAGTTCACTGCTTCATTTTATTTGCCATAAAGCTTTATTTTTGCTAGCAGGGTCATTAATTATATGCAATTCATTATATTAATTGTAATTCATTATACTACAGTCTAATTTTAAAAGGGAATTTTCAATTTATAGGTGGAATAGCATGGATATGACTAGTACAAAATTTGAAGAAATCATGTCTAAACATAATATGCATGAGAAGGATGAATTTAAATCCATCAAATCACTTAATATTTTCTACCAAGCTGGTACATCAAAAAGCGGCCATCCAGTGTTTTATTTCATTGCAAGGAGATACAAGTAAGTAAAAGTAATTTCTTTTTGCTTTTTTTAATATTGTTTTCCAGCTTTTTCACACTGTTTTGTAATAGTTTCGCTTGTTTGTTTTAATTCTATTGCAATAAATAATGATATGTTAGTTAAAAACTTGATTTGTTATCAGTTTTGTGTTTAGAACTAAAAATTATTGGTCACTCAACAATGAGAAAGACATGAAAATTTCACAGTTGATTACTAAGATTAATTAAATAATTCACAATTTATTAATTTTTGTTTTTTGGCTATCTTTATTATCAAATGCAAAAATTTATATTATAGTCATGAGAAAATATTACTTTAAATTAGATTTATATAAATTCACTTATTTGGTGCATATTTTATATAAATTCACTTATATTTATCATATTTGCATTATAAACATTGATTTATAAAATAATTTTGAATATTGAATAATCTCAATTTCCTTGGAAAATATATCAGTGTCACTACGAATATTAACTTTCAGGTATATTTTCAGAATTGGTGAAACAAATGGAGATCTCCTAATTTACCATGTAATTTTAACGTTAAAACCATTCTGTCATAAAGCATTTGAATTGGTTGTGGACTTCACTCATACCAGCACTGAGAATCGTTTCAGGGTATGTAATTTGACTTAGCAATACTTTTAGTGTTTAGCTGAATGATTTTATATCAATAATAAGAATGAAATGAAAAAAATCATAATTGTTTTCCTTTTTTGACTTTAGACTGAATTTCTTCAGAAATGGTTTGTAGTGCTTCCTGAAGTAGCATATGAAAAAATTCAAGCAGCTTATATTTACAATTGTAATTCCTGGGTTAGAGAATACACTAAGTACCATGACAGAATTCTGGCTCCTCTTAAAGTAATTATTTGCTTATTACACTGTAAATACAAATTTTTAAATCAGCACCAATTTTTATTTCTCAATTATAGCATAAATTATTGGTACCATTTAATATATTCTATCAGTGTATATCATTCAGTGAATAATAATAAAATAGAGCTAAAGGATGTTATAAGATTGCATAACACTTATAAATATATTAAATGGGTATTTAAAATTATTTCTTTATCTCATCAGATAAAGAAATAAAATCTGTAGAAATTATTATCTCTGTAATAATTTCTACAGTGATTACCCACTGTTGTATTTAATTTATGTGAAATTTGTTTTTCAGGGTTGTCGAAAACTTATTTTCTTAGACACGCCACAAAGACTTAATGATTACATAGAGACTGATCAACAGCGTCTTCCAGGTGCTACCTTATCTTTAGATGAGGATTTAAAAGTTTTCAATAATGCTTTAAAATTATCCCACAAAGACACAAAAGTTGCTATAAAAGTAAGCTATTTTTATTTCTGATTTCCATTATTTAATTTAAATTATTTTTGAAATATTTGTTTGTAATTATAAGTTTTATTTTTCATTGACAATGTTTTAATGTGCTTATATATATATATATATATATATATATATATATATATATATATATATGTATATTATTGATAATAATTCCAGGTTGGCCCAACTGCTATTCAAGTTACTTCTGCTGAAAAAACCAAAGTTATTGGGCATTCAGTTTTATTGAATGATGTTTACTATGCATCAGAGATTGAAGAAGTAAGTTTCCAGTTTTTGTTAACCTAAATGGGCTTTAAAAAATTGTAGGGATGTTAATTTTGTTTACTTTTTCTGGAACATTTCTTTGCAGTAAAACAAGCAAAACTTTGTAATAAAGCAAATATGATGTAATTTTTCTATTTTATTTAGGATAATGGTTTTTATAATTGATAAATTTATATTAAAGCTTCCTGTAATTTTTTATTTAAGACATCCTGTAAGGAAATTATCGTTGAGGAACTTATTCCTGATCATTAAAAGAATTTTTTTTTCAAACATATGAATATTATATGTTTGAATATTATATGAATATTATATATTATTTTCATTGGTATTTATGAATATCCATCTTAAACTTATGTGTATATTGCAGTTAAATTAATTTATTTTTAATATAGCTTTCAAATTTATTAAAAGTGCATTGAATGTGAAATGAGACAAATTCATATTAATATTTAAAAAATTTCTTTGAATGCATGCTGACATTATAATTTTTAAATTCCATATGTACTAAATTTATAGAAAAGTAAATGACTATTTGAAATTTTGTTGACCAAACTCAAATAGGAAGCAATGAACCTCCTTTGAAAAACTCTTACATATTCCCTAATATAGATGCTTTCTCTCTCTCCATGAAAATTTTGGATTCTGAACAAGACCATTGAATGATACAAATGCTCAGATTTTTATTTTCCAAGTCTCCCATGAAAGCATTTTGTGCTTTAATGTACAATAAAGGAAATCAAATATGCATTTTGTACATTTTTTGTCAACTAATTAAAACTAAAATTTGGCACTGAACTGTAATATTAATAGTTAGATCACAAATCAAATTTTCTTTGTCTAAGTCTCAATTTCTAAGTTATTGTATTTACTTCTGAGTAAATGTACAGATCTATGGCAATCATCGTATTGGTGGATTTAGTTCGAAATATGATGTGGATGTATATTTTAGATGCTGAAATTTTTTGCCAATTTTTTGTCATCTAGCTCTTTACCTTTTATAGTTAACATGTTTACTGGCACTCGGATAGACAGACAAACTACTTATGAATAGATTTCATTCAAAACTTGATAAAATCCATAAATTTAGTGTAAAGACAAATACTGAATTTCATCCATCTAGCTCAAATCATTTTTGAGAAATTGTGTTATCAGGCAGAGCAACAGACTTAATTCCAAAGAATGCATTTAATTAAACTCTATAAAGTCTGAAATGTAGAGATTTGTCAAAATATCAAGATACGAACTTTTTTTAATGATTACAATTTTTTTCTCTTTGTATACTTGATATATGAAATTAAAATGTTTACTTTATATATTTTGTATATTTCATGTATAAAGATGAAAATGTGGTAAAATTCAAATTGCCTATGTTACTTAAATGATGCTGACCATCTCTACGGTTTCTTTCTATTTAGGTATGCTTGGTGGATGACAATCAGTTTACTCTAACAATAGCAAATGAAAGTGGACCGCTGTCTTTCATTCATAATGACTGTGATAGTATAGTTCAGGCTATAATACATATCAGAACTCGCTGGGAACTATCTCAACCAGTGAGTTCATGTTTATTTATTTATTTTCATTTTCTCTGCATCTGTATTTATGTTTGTATTCTTTTGAAAGCTACAAACCTACTTATTGTATATTGCATGTTTTAACTTGACAGAATTGTTGTTATTAATTTTACAGAATTTTCTTATTTATTTGGTGTTTATTATTTTAATTTCCAAATTTATTTTAATATACTGTTCCATTTTCTAAAGTGTCATTTTCAAATTATATCAAAAATATGATGTAGTAAAGCTCTATTTATTGTTTTCTCACTTATATGTCATTTGATTGCTGCTCCAATTCATTTATAACCATTGTAATGAAAAAATTCCTTTTTTATATATATTACACAATTATAAAGGGCCTCGATGGACTAATAGTAAGGTCTTGGTTTCGAAACCAGAGGGTTTCAGGTTTGAGACTTTATTCCAAGGAAGTACTGTCGTGTAATTAGGTCTGGTGCATGTTAAATCTGACGTTCTCCCACTGGTGTGTGAAATTTGGTGGGGGGGGGCTGCCAGTTCAGGTGTCATCCTCATCATATGACCACATTTCAAAATTACGAGTCTGTCCCAAAACAGCCCTAATGTTGCTTTAAAATGGGACATTAATGTAACTAAACTACACAATTATTATAAGATTTTATTTATATGTTGTTTTGGATGATAGATACTGAAATCTCCTGTTAGCAGATATCTCTTTTGAATATTTAAACAATATGATTCATGATTTTGGAATTATTTATTATTAAGAAATTAAAAGAAGATGCATTATCTGATTCCAAGTAATGCAATATTGTTAAAAAATGTGATGTTATTCCTCCTTCCACTGCATAAGCAATGGATACAATTGAAGGGTAAAATAAATTCAACCACTGATTAATTTACTTAATTTGATTCATAATATTTACCAATAATCTGTGTGTCAAGAAATGATTAAGGATTTTTTTAATAACCACCTACCTTCATGCACATAAATTGTATAAAGTAAGAAATGTATAATAAACATTCAAGTTATGTAATAAACATATTTTGCTTACTTTTCTTGTAAATAATATTCTGTTTTTTTTAGTAGTATCTTTTGTTAGATTAGTAATCTCTTTCTTAGTTTATTAGTAATCTGTTTACTGTCTGTTTTATTAGTAATCTTCTGTTAGAACTTTAATATTGTTATATTCAAATAAGTTTCTATTAGTATAATTAATTTTATAATAAACTAAATTTATTAAAGCTTTGATTGTACATCATTTTATATATTAATATCTTAAATGACATATAAACCTTGCTTAATTGTATATTCAAAACAAGCTAATAGTATTGGATTCCTCCCTCTCCCCAATTTATTGTAGGATTCTGTAACAGTTCATACAAAGATACGACCAAAAGATGTTCCAGGCACTCTTTTAAACATGGCCCTGTTAAATCTTGGCAGTTCAGATCCCAATTTAAGAACTACTGCTTACAATCTGTTATGTGCACTAACTGGTACTTTTGATTTGAAAATTGAAGGACAGCTTTTAGAGACTGCAGGTATGTATTTTTTAATAGAAAAATAAGTTATTATTTTTATATTTGAACATATATTTACATAGCATACTATGCATGCTGTATATTATCTTTGTAAATAACTTTTATTCATTTATTTCCCATTATGTAATAATTTTTATTAGCTGATTATTTCTCAGCTTTATATACTGTGATTTAAAACTTTTTTGCTTTTGCTTTTTACAATGATATAACCCAATTCACAAATATTTTTAATTAAATTGAATTCTAAAACTGAAGTACACAATAAGAATAGAACATGTAGAAAATCACTGCATTTAAAAAAAATCAGTACTGAACTTTTATAAATGAAAATATTTTGTATTTTTATGAAATTTATATCTGTTTTGAAGTTTAATGAGTTTATGTAATTGCAAAAGTTTTCTTTTATTAATTATCCACTGGCAGTGTGCATGCTTAATTAAAAATATTCATTAGAAATTATAAAAATATCTTGTATAATTTATGTATTCCTTGTAAATATGAAAAATCTAATACTTAAATAAAAGTTAACTTATTCTTCTGACCATAGAGAAAAAGACAATTTAAAATTCATAAGCTATAAAATCCATTGCTATTTTTTCATTTCTTAAGAGTGAAGTCCAACTCTTGATTATTATTCTTGAATTTCTGAAATATAATAATTTTTTACAACTGGGTGAAAGCAAATGATTTAATGGTTGATGAAGCAAGGAAATAGGTCTGTCTTAAATTTCATTCAATATGAAGCTGCTTTTACAAATCATATCTAAAATATTTTTAAAAATGGGTTAAATTATACAAATAAATACAACAATGAAAAATAAGTAGTTAAATTTTAATTTGGAGTAATATATTTCAAATTTTATGGTAATAGTTGATAACTATCTTTGTGTGAGGTAATATTTTCACAAGTCATCACTAAAATCATCAAATTTCACTTCATTTTTGATTGGTTAAAACTAACTCAAACATTGAATGATTTCTTTGAAAATCACATCTTCGAAGTATATTTGTATCAATTTTGGTAACTTTAATTTTAATTGTTTAACTTGTAATAGGCCAAAAGACAAGAAATGCATTCCTGCTTTTAGTATTAATAAATATGACTGTATAATGAGCGATAAATACTAATGACTCTATTATTTAAAAGATATTGTAATGATATGTCATAAAAAAAACTTCAAAACTTTTAGAAGAATGAAGTTTGAAAGTTTTTAATGAAATTTTGGTAGTATTTTTCAGGAAATGTTTGATATATTAATAGTTTAAACCGAAAATTTCAAAACTTTTAAAAGAATGAAGTTTGAAAGTTTTTAATGAAATTTTGGTAGTATTTTTCAGGAAATGTTTGATATATTAATAGTTTAAACCGCTAAAAATTTAAATAAATTCAGTAATTTGAGTGAAAATTTTGATATATTATAAAAATATAAAATCAATATTTGATGTATTGACCTTATATCAGGACTGGAATAAGATTGCTGAGGATCCCTGGCATTGATAACCTGGAAGATGTGAGGCTTCGAAATAATTACATATTGATTTGTCAGTCATTGTATTTTTAAATATAAATTCAAATTTTCTTGCACATTTTAATGCATTTTTGTTGATAATTGTCTTTATAACTGCTATATTACTTTTATAAAGAATTCAGTTAATCTGCTTGAATAAGTAATACATAATAACAAGTTGCTTTTACCATATTATTTTAAAATACTATAATTATTTAGGCTAAACTTTAACTTTCAAGCCAGGTTAAAAATTTTTGAGGGAGGATGAGGATTATAATTTAAAAAATTGAAAGAAATGCTATTTTTGTATTTGCTCTAGCAACATTGATGTAGGTATGCCTCTGGTTTGGCACAATTCATTACTTTGTAAGGTGCATGGTTTTCTTTTTCACACACACACACACCCTTGCCAAACTTGTATTATTAAAATGAATGTTTTCAAGATCAAATGGATGTAAAATTATCAACCCATGCATTTATCTGTGTCAAATATTAAAATGTTTTTCTTTATGCTTATCCAGGTCTCTGTATTCCTTCCAATAATACCATATTTATTAAACAAATCAGTGAAAAATTGGCTCAGAATGCATCACATTTGACTCTAGAATTTTTAGAAGAATGTATTCAAGGCTTCCGATCGTCAACAATTGAACTAAAGCATTTATGTTTAGAATACAAGACACCATGGCTACCAAACTTAACAAGGTTTGCACCTTTTATTGAAACATAGAATTTAAATTTTATTATGTATATCTGAATGTCTTTAATATTTATAATTTCATACAGCAATGTGTAGAAATATGTTTTGGAAATATTGAATTATAAATAATTGAATTCATTGTTTTATGTATTGATTTATATGAATATATTGTTTATTTTTTTAACTATTCAAATTTTTTACCAATGAATTATGTAAAAGATTCAAATCTATTTTTGAAAAGTTTAATTTTATATATAAACTGAATAAAAACTAATACCTATATTAAGACTTCTTGATATTGTTGGTTACAATCATATGTGTAAGTGGTATCACATACCACATAAAGAAGATTTTTATAGTAATTAATTTCTATTTATTTTTAGCAAGAAATCAAATTTTTATCTATGGTTATTGTTTAAGTAATGAGTAAAGTCCATATATTAGAGAAAAAATGTTTATTCTAAATACATATATTGTGAAATATTTAACTTATTTGAATCTCTGTTACATTTATAATAAATTAATTCATTTTTAAACTTATGGTCTAAAAATTCTTTCAAAAGTGTTATGATTTCTTATAAAAATCTTTTAAAATCCTTAGAAAATCTCAAATGTTATATGATAATAGTTTGATTAAAAAAGGCCCTATATTCTCAAAACAGAAAGTTAAGGAAGAAATTCATTAAATGGTTGAAATAAAATAGCATCTAAATTGTTAAAATGAAATGACCTTTTCACATCTTTGTTGCAATCTCAGTTTATAAGTCTCTAGCTGATTGTGTTTAGTATATTTTTTAGTCAATGTTCCAGCTGATTTTAAAATAAAATCTATGATATAAATTGTTTTTTTTTTCTGTGTTTTATTTAGATTTTGCAAACATAATGATGACAGTAAACGCCAAAGAGTGGCTACTATTTTAGACAAGCTTATTACACTTACAATTGAAGAAGTTGAGGTGATGTATAATTTTAATATTTATGAAATTTGATTTTTTATCTTAGGAAAATCTTGTACATTTTCTTGATTCTAATTTATCTTTTTAGATGTATCCATCAATTCAAGCAAAAATTTGGGGAAATATTGGACAAGTATCAGATTTATTGGATACTGTACTGGATAGTTTTATTAAAGTAAGATACTTAAAATCTCTTGTTAATAAAATATAAGTTTTAAATTTATGTTGATGATTTTGTAGAAATATTTTATATGGTACTCATTTATATTATAAATCTAATCAATACATTTTTAACTATGTTTTATTACACTTTTTAAGAGGAGTGTTACTGGTGGTTTGGGATCAGCTCAGTCAGAAATTATGGCTGATACAGCAGTTGCATTAGCCTCCTCTAATGTTCAACTTGTTGCTTTGAAAGTAATAAGTCGTTTGTGTAGGGTAAGTTTGGGAAAAATGTTTATTGGTAAATATTTAAGAATTTGTGCATTTTCATTTTTAATGTATTGCTTGCTTGATTTGTTTCATTTTTATGCATAATTTATAGATTTCTAATATCAGTTGTCTAATAGAAATAGTCTTTTATTTATAATATGACATAAAATATTTATTGTTATCATATTGATCAGTTTGTGAATTTAATTGTGCTTTTGGTGATTATATGTGCTTTATTTTTAAGCCATTCTTTAAATAGATAGGAACAACTATTTTATTATTCTTATTCAATATACACAGTCTCTCTCCATTTATGAAATACTCTGTGATATATCTTCTGTTACATCTTAATTCAGATAATCAAAATCTTGTCTATAAATATAACATAAGCATCTATTCTGTTTATAAATATCAAAATGGATGATTGAAAAAAAAATGACTATTTTATTTTGGGTAATCTTGATGATGCATTGAAACCAATTTGAAAATTATATATTTTAATATTAATGAATTAAAAAACATTGTGCAGTTTTATATACAGCAGAATACATAGCAATATGTTATAAAATCATTTGTATTGCAAACTTTTTACAATAACTGACATTAAATATGACTGTCATCATATATAAACTAGATTTCTTTTTTTAAAAAAAATTGATAAGCATCAATTTCTGAGAAGCTTATAGTTTTGACTTAATTATCAGAAATTAGTGGATCAATATTGTAAAATAATAATTTACTTTTAGAATGTTATAAAATGACACTATAAAAAAATATTATATCCCAAATACTGATTTAAAACTTTATAAACTTCGTTTCCTATTTCAAAATTTTATTTAAGGTTAAAGTTAACAATAATACTAGCTATCTTAGTAAGATCCTGTGCCTTTAACATTTTTTGTTAATTAAATTTCCCTTAGGTGATTGAGAAAACTTGTACTTCACCAACTCCCACTTTGGAACAACATTTAATGTGGGATGACATAGCAATTCTAGCTCGTTACCTTTTGATGCTGTCTTTCAATAATTCACTAGATGGTAAGCTCATATTTTTAAAAAATGAAAAATTCATATTTAAGCTTTTATTAAAGACCATGATGATCAAGAGAACTAATGAAATGCAATAAATATAAGTTAAAACTTTATATTTGATATGATTGTAAATGATTCTTTACAGAAACTTTTACAATACTTACTCATTATCATATCTTCCAGCAGTAATGTACAGTGGTGGGCAAAAGTGTGGACATTTTTTGAAAGTTTCATGTTTTTCAACTTTGCATGTTTGTAGAATATATTAATTTTCACTTAAATACAAATGTTTATATATCAAATTCAAGGTAATTTAATGTAAAATTTAATAACAAAAACAGTATTACAATATCTGTATTACAAAAAAAGTTATGCTAATTTTAGTAAGATCTATCTTAGATTTGCATTTTTTTAAAGTGATACCTACACAATCAATACTTAATAGAATAACCCTTATTTTTTAAGACAGCTTCACAACGTATTTTCATTGAGTGAACGAGTGTTTAGAGTTCATCTTTCATAAACACGTGATGCCAAGAATCAATTATAGATTCAATAAGTTGTCTTTTATTGGATGGACGTTTTTTTCGTACAAGAATTTTTAAACGCCGCCACAAATTTTCAATTGGATTGAGATCAGGGCTGTTTCCTGGCCTTGGGATACATCTATGCCTTTATTTTGAAACCATGCTTTGCATACTTTTGCTGTGTGGCATGGAGCTGAATCCTGCTGAAAAATAAATGGTGCTTTGTTGGGGAAGAAATCCCTGAGGGAAGGTATCAATTTTGGTTCCAGAATAATTTTGATGTATTTTTTGCTATTCAGGATGCCATCAATCACTTGAAATCGGCTCACACCATCTGCAGACATACATGCTGAAATCATGGCATTTGTTGTTGTTTTTATAGTTGCTTCAATGCAATCAGGATGAAGCGCTTCACCTACTCCACGTCTCACATATTTTCTAACATCACTACCAAAGAGCGATATTTTAGTCTCATCGCTCCAGATTACTTGCTTCCATTGATTTTCTGACCATTTAATGTGTTCTTTTGCCCACTTAACTCATTTTTTTTAGTTGATTTTGATTTAAATATGGTTTTTTCCTTGGAATTCTAGCTTGTAGTCCAAATACTGATAACCTTCTTCTTTTTGTTCTTGAACTTACTGCAATACCCGCTGCATTCATTTCACATCTAATGGCATCTGATGAAATTTTTCCATCTTGAAGGCATAGCCGTTTAATTTTTCTATCAGCAGTAGCAGTTGTGCATTTTTTTTCTGTCTGATTTGGCCTTATTTTCCACTGATTTCTTTTTTTCATAACGTAAACCGAACTTTCGTACACCAGAACAAGTCACTGAACCACCAACTTGTCTTGCAATTTCAGCATAAGCGAGGCCATTTTCTCACAATATGACAATTCGGCTTCTTTTTGTGGATGTCCAATCAGTTCTTCTTCTTATAGTTGTTTGTTTAAAATTAGTTTAATTTAAAAAAAAGGACTTAAAATATTCAAAAACAGCAGTACTCTATTTAATTGTACTAGTATGCATCATTCCACAAAATATTTCCACAACAATAACTCTTTTACCATCCAAATAACCTAAATTATAATTACAGACATTTGATGGGTCCTCAGAACAGTGTTTGGGATTGGCTAGTACGCATTCATTATAAAACACGTCATTATTTAAAACGATTTGTGTTTTGATTCATGTTTTTTGTTCTACTAAAATGAGCGTAACTTTTTTTGTAATACAGATATTGTAATTAAATTGTTATTAAATTTCACATTGAATTACCTTCAATTTGATATCCAAACATTTGTATTTAAGTGAAAATTAATATATTCTACAGGCATGCAAAGTTGAAAAACATGAAACTTTCAAAAAGTGTCCACACTTTTGGCCACCACTGTATATCTGATAACTTGGAACAATTTTCTCACAATTTTAAAAATGGCAGTATTTCTGGCAAATGTGTAACCATTGTGAATGTTTCAGCAGTTCATGCAAAGTTCTTCAATGTAGTTTGTCCTAAAATTTATGTCATTTACTATTGAAGGGTGCAATTTTTAGTTGTTATTGCATCCATAATGAATTCTCCATCTTCAAATCACTATACACCTGAATGATACTGCTGCAATAACAGGGAAACAGTGAATTCATGCAAAATAAATCCATTGTGAAGTATATTATTCTTATATAATATTATTATAAAAGCATTATATATATTATAATGTTATTATAAAGGCATATGCTCTCAATCAATGTCAGGGGCATTTAGTATCTGCAACAGTGTTTATTTTCCACTGAGGAATCAAGTTGCTGTTATAAGCACTTTTATGAATATCACTCTTGTCAATGATGCTGTATTAATAAAAATTTATATTTCTTATCATGTATATCTCTTATGCTTTCACCTTTGTGTTAGTTGTGCCATTTTTGAAATAAAAATTATATAGTATACTCTACCATTTATTAATCTCCCCCACACACACATTAGTTTCAACTCAGCATGCATATTTAATGAAAAATATAATATTAAAGAATGCTTGGATGTCAAAAGAAATTCAAGTTTTACCACATATTGATTTCTGTAGATATGTATAAATCTTTCAATATTATAATAAAAATATATTAAATTTACATTAATTTTTAATATTTTGGAGAAATAAGCAACCTATCAAAATTTCATTCTACATTAGATTTTCTTTTCTCTTACAGTGGCAAGTCATTTACCTTATTTATTTCACATTGTTACGTTATTGGTTCACACTGGTCCTGTCTCCTTAAGAGCATCAATTCATGGGTTAGTGATAAATGTGATTCATTCCTTATGTACCTGCACTAAACCGTCATTTGGAGGTAAAATCCCCCTTTTTTTTCTGTAATTAATAAACTATATAGACTTAAATAGTTATTTCCAATTATATCTTGATTGTACATAATCTTTTTTAGAAACTCAAAGAATATTGAGGTTAAGTTTGGATGAGTTCTCACTTCCCAAATTCTATTTATTATTTGGTATAAGCAAAGTAAAATCTGCAGCTGTGACAGCCTTTCGTTCAAATTGTCGTCATGTGGACCGTTCCTTTGGTTGTTCTAACACAGATAATGAGCCAATGCCTTTGGCATCTTTAGAAATAATAACTGATGCAATTCTAGAAATAATGGAGGTATGAAATTTTAGATTAACTGTGATTTTAAATTTTATTTGAATTTTACTTTGTCATGTTAAATAATATTTTTTTAATATCTTTAGGCTTGTATGAAAAACATTAACAACTGTGACTGGTTGCAACAATGGACATCTTTAGCCAAAAGGTATAAATTAAAATTTTCTGATTCCCTTTTGATTCTTTACTAAGCACAAATATACTTTTAATTCAGAAAATTTTAGTGATTAGTTTTTCCAACTTCATGGCTAATTCTTTAGGTGCCATATCACAAATGCACATCAGTATTATTGAATATGTGAAACTGAATATTAAGATTTCTGTTTGTTTATTCATACATTGCATGTTGCAGTGTATTGATTACTTAGAGCAATTTCTGGTTAAAACAAAATATCTTTATGCCAGTGTTTGAATATTTATTTCTTTTGCTTATTCCATAGGAAGTATATTTCTTATACTTATGGCAGTTGTGCTTAATTCTTTAAATATTTCATTACATCGAAAAAATTTAATAAATAACACTAAGATACACATACCTACCTTCCAGTGCATATCTCTGAATTTTATAATTTTAGATCTAATAACTTACCCTTTAAATGTGTACATTATTTTCTTTTATTAACTGGCATTGACTTAACTTATATTCCTGATCTTCAAATTTTTATAGACATATAACACATAGAAGCTTTACACCATTTTGTTTATTGTACTATTCATTTTCTTAATTATTTCTCCATATCCAATTATATCTCCGGAAAGTTAAACCAGTATTAAAATTATTATTAATCTGAATATAAACCTCGATTTTAAATACAATAAAATTTCAAAAAAAATTTATTTAAAATATATCTAATACTAAAACCTCTTTTGCATGGGAAAATAGACCAAGTTTTCATAACTTGAGCTCAACAACAAGAGGGGGAAAATGTTCTGGTGAAATATTTGTAGCAACAATGAAAACCATTTTAACTTCAGCTATGAAATATTTTGTGTAAAATATGTTTATAATAATCTTGAAAAAAAAATTTGGAATTTTAAGTTGATGTGAAAATTTATTTTTATACTATTATATTTTTTAGTAGTTTACACAGAAAACACCAAAAATGTGCTTAATTTTCAATTAAAATATCTGAAACGAATTACTCTAAAATGCACTCTTCGACATATGAGCCATTTATTTTGAAAATGGGGCAAGTCCATTTTTTGTTATTGTGAGATATTTAAAGGTTTGCATTTCAATAAATTTAAAAATATTGGTAAATATTAATAGATATATTTTTTGTATTTTGTGGTACCAGATAATGTAGGCTTATAATCCAATAGTGTTTACAGTGCTGACTAAAAAAATAAGAGCTCCATTATAACTAAATGAATTTGCCTCACTTTCAAAATTAAAGAATTATTCATTTAATTGGAAAATAATATTTCAGCTGCATCAGCCTTTTTTTAAGAATAAAAACAAAATGCTATTCAAATTTTTATAAATATTTATTCATTTGATAAAAAGTGAAACAAAACCAAAAATATTCTAGTAGAAAATATAACATAACTACAAACAATTCAGTTTTATTAAGAATTTCAATGAAATTATATATTTCAGTTTATACGTAGGTATAATCAATTTGAATTTTATTCTAGATTTAACATTTAAAAAAATTCATGATGAACCTGAGGTGTATATGGTTAATAAATCCATCATATCCTTGTATTTTTCAAATGTAATAAATCTCCTTTTTTTTCTTACATAAAAGATAATTATATTTCTGAAATTACTTAGAATTATTTACTTTCCTCGTAATGTTGATAAATTGATAATTTTAAATTCAAAATCTCGTTCTGTTGAAGTTTTGTTGAACATTTTGTATGGTGCATCCCTTGTAAATCTGATCCAGCATATAGTTAATCAATTCACGGTTTCTCCATTGGTATTTTTCTTTCTTTTTAAAACTGCTTTTTCCATAGGTTGGGTTGAAAATAAATTTCCATGTTTAAATTCATGTACTAAAAATTTATTATGTTTTCGACAATTTTGTATTACTTTATAGTAATCCTGGGGAATATGCAAGGAACTGGTTTCTGGATTGAATAGCTATTGGATATTTTCGCTCCAAAATCACGATCGTTCGGTAGAAATGAATGTCCTGACAATAAAAATTTGTGATTAATCATATTTATTTCATTGTCATTGGACTGAATAATTGGTGATGGAAGTAAACATTATTATCGACACACAAAATTAAGATATACTTTTCATTATTTATAAAATACTGTACAACCACCGATTTTCAATATCAAAAATAGAAAGCCCTAGATTTCAGACATGATGTCAAATGGCCACATTTCCTTCACCATAGAGCAACTGGAGCTAAATTTCAAAATAAACAGATTTTCAATACTATAAGAACTAAAACTTCCATCTCCAAAATACTAGTACCTAAATATTTTTTTACTATAAATTTTTTACTCATAAAAAGATTATAACAAGTTTTTTCTATAATTGCCATTATCATTTTTTTTTTTTTTCAAAAATGGACTTGCCCCACTTTTAAAATAAACGGCTCATATATATTTGTACCAAGTTTGGTAGTTTAGATCAAACAATATGACTTTTATGTTGATCTGATGCACCCACATTCATCTTTCTTATTAATTCACTTGTCCTCTTTTGCAACCGTTTGACATTCTGAGAATATTGTTTGTATCTAAATTTCAATGGAGGCCTAATTCATAGCTTGATAATTTGGATTCCCTTAAAAATGTATTTTTCTGCTACAACTTGCAACAGACATTTGTCAGGTTATTTTTATTAGCCTTACTTATGTTTTGTTTATTATGTACAGTTTTCTTAATGCAGTGGAATTCATAATGTAGTGCTATTAAAAACTTAAATATCTAGATAATTTTTTTTTCAAATTGCACATTGTCTTTTGCCATAATGTAATTTCACTCTCTGATTCCTCGTATTGGTTGAGCAGATAATATGCAAAATCTCCCCCCCCCCTTTAATTTTCAACTAAGGGTAATCCCAACTAATTTTTAACAATATTTGGTGAAACAGTATTAAAAACATGCAAAAAAAAGTGTAATTATAAAAATTCAGTGAAAAAACTGATATGAAATCAATATTATAAAAAATATAATTTTTTGAAATTGAAAATGGTATGAAAATTATTTTTATGCTATGATGTTTTTTAAGAACCTATTTTGTTAAAACTTCAAAGACGTTGCTCTGAGGTGAACATTTCATGCTCTAAAATACACTGGTGTGCAAAACTTAAGCAACAATGCAAATTTTAAGCAGATAGCCATGAAATTGCAGAAAAGGAATTCTTGCGATCAGTACAATGAACACGTAATTCAAGAGAAAGGACATGCGTATGCAAATATCAGGAACAAAACGTCACAGACGACGTGAGCGTACGCAAAACACGTGCAGAAGGCGCGCGCTGCTCAACACTACAATAAAAGGAAGGACGGAGACGCAATTAAAGACATTCGCTGCAAGTGCACGTGAGTTAATTCTTGAAATATGGCTAGCAGAAATCACCTGGACGATTTCACACGTGGAAGAATGATCGGAAAGCTGGAGGAGGGGCGTAGTGTGACCAGTGTAGCTGAAGAGTTCGGAATCAACAAAAGTGTCGTTTCGCGCGCTTGGAAAGCCTTCCAAACCACAGGTACAGCTGTGAGAAAGGTTGGTGGTGGCCACCCCAGGAAAACAACTGCAGTGGATGACCGATATATTGTCCTGCAGGCGAAAAGAACCCGAAACCAGTCAGCAAGCGCCATTGCTCAGCAACTGTGTGCAGCAACGGGGCGACAAGTGTCGCGTTTTACTTTGTCCAGACGCCTTCACAAAGGTGGCCTATTCGCCCGCCGTCCTGAACGCTGCATCCCTTTGACAGTTTCCCACCGGCGGCACCGTTTAGAGTGGTGCAGGGAGCACAAAAACTGGACATCTCATCAATGGAGTCGTGTCCTCTTTACAGATGAGAGTCGTTTAGTGCCGCAAGCGATTCCCAACGCCAGTTGATTTGGAGAGAGGTAGGGACACGGTTTCATCCCAGTAACATCACGGAAAGAGACCGTTTCGGTGGTCCTGGAGTTGTCGTCTGGGGAGGCATTATGATGAACGTGCGGACTGAGCTCCACGTTTTCGACAGAGGTTCTGTAACTGGAGATCACTATTGTCAGGAGGTGATCCGTCTGTTCCGAGGTGCCATTGGATCAGATTTCGTTTTTATGGATGACAATGCACAGTCACACAGGACTCATGCTGTTGAGGAGCTCCTGGAAAGTGAAGATATCACTCGAATGGATTGGCCGGCGTGCTCCCCTGATTTAAATCCGATAGAACATGTGTGGGATGCTTTGGGGAGACGCCTTGCGGCACGATTACATCCTCCTGGGAACACCCGACAACTTAAACAGATGCTGATTGAGGAATGGGCACTCTTACCTCAAGAACTGTTGGACAATCTGGTGCTGAGTATGGGGAGATGGTGCGAAACAACCATTGCAGTAAGGGGAGGGCATATCCCATACTAAGGAACATCTGCTTGCTGTTCTTCCTCTTGGAGAGACAATCATGTGTAACGATACTATGAGTTCAATAAAGCCTTTTTTTTGTTTGATTCCATACTGCATGCATTGTATTCATTTCTGCACAACTATACTTTCGTCATTCTTTCAGAACAAAATGCTGTATTTCATTTCTGAATTTCATGTCTCTCAGATGATTTCTCGTGAAGTTTTGGCAAAAAACATACCTGTTGCTTAAGTTTTGCACACCAGTGTATATTTGTACCAAATTTGATAGATCTATGTCCAGTGGTCTTACCTAAATAGTACCAAAAGACATACATTTTTCCTTTATTAAAAATAAAGATAGAAAAACTGTGGGAAGAAAAGAGATTGTTAAAATAAATTGTTGTATTTTTCTTTTCCAAAAAGTGATTTGATTTATACAATTCCTTCCATTAGAATACCAAATAATATTTTTTATTCATTAATTGAAAAATGTATCTGTACTGTAATACTACAAAACTTTTTAAAATTATTATATATAAATGGTAATAATCTTTTATTTATTTCCAGTTTTGCTTTTCGTTATAATCCAGCTTTGCAACCTCGAGCTCTTATTGTATTTGGTTGTATCAGTAAAACTGTTCGTGACTTAGATGTAAAGCAACTTCTTAGAATCTTAGTTCGAGCTCTAGAATCTTTTCAAGATTTGCAGCTGATAGAGGCAATTATCATGTGTTTAACAAGGTTACATCCATTGTTACGTCCTGTAAGTTTATTTTAAATTAGTTTTTTTTTTCCTTGGAATTTTATTTCCTCTAATGAATGTTTTAAAAATATGCCATCTCAAAATTCTTTTTTCATAATATTGCAGCCTTGAATTTCATTAATTATTTACTTTGTTGAACTTTAAAAATATTGTTGTTTTAATGAAACATATAACTATGAGGGTATTTTAATAGCAAATTTGGGGAGAGGGATTTCTTACTTATATAAATAAAAATTTCATAATAAAATTTAATATATTTATAGATTTATGCGATCTATCTTCATTAATTTATTTTTAACTTTTTTTAGGAATCTCCAATTCATCGAGCACTTTTCTGGGTAGCTATATCTGTGTTACAGTTAGATGATATGCAGTTATATGCTGCAGGCTTAGCACTGCTGGAACAAAATCTCCATACTTTGGATTCCCAAGGAATTTTTGAAAATAATGTAAGTTTTACCAGTTAAATTTATTATAAGGCCATTTGATTCATCCACGTGCTGCAAATAATTTCTTCTAAATTATGAACATGAAAGCATTTTAAGGCAATCAGTTTTAGTCATGTTATTTTAAGAAATTGGAAGAAAAAAAATCATTTAAAAAATCATTCTTCTTCAAACTTTGATTTGTTTCTTATTGACAGGGGCACAAATTATTTAATATATTGAATTGTTACACTTATTTTAAATATTTTAACAATCATAAGTTATTTCAGAATCGGCAATAAACTATTTAATATATTAATCCACATTTTTGTGATTTGTTGATCTAAAGGTTTTTCATGGCTATTATAACAGTTTTCTTTAAAATTTTGTACTTTTGTTTTTAGGATTTTATTTATTATATTAGTATTTATTTACCAGCAGTACTTTTAAGTAATGCTGATATCTACATAACATGTCAGTTTTTTCGAAAGAACACAAAAAGAGCAGCTTGGATAACTAGCAACAGATGTCAGCTAAAAGCAAAAATTAAAAATCATTAGTTATTAATTAAATTAATATAGATATTTAATTAAATTAGTTTTTTACTCTTCTTGGCTTATTCTGCATTAAAACTTAATTAATGATGTGAAAATAAAACTGAAAAATTAACGAAAAATAATTTGGTAAATGAAGGATATTTCCCTTTTTCTTATAGAAATATGTCTTGTGTTAACATATTATAATTCAACCTTTTGTTGTTGTTTGTTTGTTTGAAAAATGTGTACTAAACTGCTGATGAATTAATTGGGCACTTGAAGATTTGTTCTTTAGTCTTTTAATATTCGAATTTTAAATATGAATAAAAACAGTTTTGAATTTAAATATTAATAATAATTGTTTTGTATAATATAGACTTTGGAATACATTATGATGTCCAGCAGAGAACCCTTAGAATGGCACTTTAAGCAACTTGATCATTCTGTAGGACTAAGTTTCAAGTCTAATTTTCACTTTGCCCTTGTTGGACATCTTATAAAAGGTAATATAATTGTATTTATGCATTAAAAATATGAACTGCTGATATAATAATAATAACTGCTGATAATATAATGCTTAAATTTGAATGGTAAACTTAATCAGGGTGGCCAGCCAATTGGAAAACCGGGAATTGTCAGGGAATCTCGGGAGGTACAGAAAAATTTGAGAAATTTATTATGAAACTGAAAAAAGTTTTCATAAATTGGTAATTTTTATTGAACTTGATAATTCGCTGGTACTTTTTTATAAATATAATGAAACTTTGTTGGCAACTAATGAAAATCAAACTTTTACTGATAATCTAAAACAAATTATGGAAGAGAAAGATTAACCACCATATCTAATTTATACATATATGCAATAAATATATAATATTTATGAGAAAGTTTTTATTTGCTTTTTTTTTCCTTCAGAATTACAAATTATTGATATAATGATTTGTGAAAATGATTTTGTGTACTATGGGAAAAGGCAGCCTAATTAAAGCCCAGCTCCTATTACTGTTATGTTTTAAGCTTTAATGGGTATTACCATTGATTATAAATGGATATATAGTAGTAGAAAATACAGATGGCATTATAGTTATTAAGGCTTTATTTTGTGCAACTGCTCTCAACGAGTTACAACATTCAAATGTATAAGATCATAATTATTATAGGTGGCGCTCTTGCATGCCATGATGTAACATTCCATCCTGCGTTGAAATATGCAAGATTGCAAAACACATTTAATTATAAATTTAGCTTACATTTGCTTAAATGAAATAAATAAAACTATTCAGGTGAAATATTTACAAATGAACATCAAAATTGCAAAATATATACAATTGTATACTAAACATCTAAACATCATATAAATATAATAAGTAAGTATATACAATATATACAACTATCTTTCCTAACTAATTTAATTTTCAAAGTTATCCTTTATTGGTAAGAGACATATTTTTGAAAGAGGACGTGTAAAAATACCTGTGTTAGTTTTTAATTTAACAACTCTTACTCTGCCCTCATTTCCATAAATTGTCTCTAAAATTCTAGCCATTGCCCATTTGCAAGGAGGCAAATCATTGTCCTTTAACAATACTAAATATTTGACATTAATTATTATTATTATTATTATTATTATTTTTTTTTTTTTTTTTGAATTGCCACTTATTTCTTTGCTGTAAGTGGTTCGAATAGTCAATTTTCCAGCATTTCCAAATTGTTTAAGCATATTTGTTAATATATTGCCATCGTGACAACCTATTATCAGAAATTTCCACAATTTCTGGTTCAGGCATTGAAGTAATTGGGCACCCAATGATAAAGTGTCCAGGAGTTAAAACTTCATATTCATTAATGTTATCTGATAATGGAATTAAGAGACGTGAATTAAGTATACCTTCAACCATAGTAATTCAATCTGAATTACTATGGTTTCAAATTCTTCAGTAGTTATTTTGCTATTAGCTAAAGTTTTATAAAGATGGTGTTCAAATGATTTTACTCCTGCCTCCCATAAATCTCTGAAATCGGGGGAACAAGGGGGATTAAATTTCCATTGGATTGATTCTGCGGATAGGTAATTGGCTAAAGTGTCATTAGTCTGACAAACTGGTTTTTTTTAAGCAATTTAATTCTGAAGCTGCACTCTTGAAATTAGATGAATTATCTGACATAAATGTTGCAATGTGGCCTCTATGGGGGCAGAGTCTCTTTAAAGATGCAATGAAAGCTTCAGTCATTAAATCTGTTACCATTTCTAGATGAATAGCTTTAGTTTTCAAACATACAAAAATCGCTACATAAACCTTTGAATATATCCCCTTTCTTTGGTTTTTAAATTTTATTTGAAAAGGACCACAAAAATCTACCCCAGAATTTAAAAATGGAGAACTTGGAGTTACTCTCTCTGAAGGTAAATTTCCCATTAACTGTTCTAACACCCTAGGCCTTTGCCTAAAACATCTAATACAATCATGGACAATTTTCCTTGCAATACTTTACCATTTAAGGGGCAGTATTGTAATCTAATTTGATGTAACAAACCTTGTGCACCAATATGTAGAAATTTTTTATGTGCATCCTCAAAAAGTAACTTAGTGAATGTATGCTTACTGGGTAAAATTATTTGATGTTTAGATTCAAATGGCAAGTCAGGATTTTTAAGTCTACCTCCAACTCTAAGTAATCCTTTTTCATCTAAGAATGGATCTAAAGATCTTAACTTGCTTGTTTTTGGAATATTTTTACCTTTATTTAGTGCATCTATTTCTGATTTAAATTCAATCAACTGTGCTACACTATACTGTGTTTCACCCTAACTTGGCAGTTGTGTATATTCTAGGCATGCCGAATCACAGTCGTAGTCAGGGGAACTGGGTTACTTTAAAGTAGAAGGTGACTAGAAATGCTGTACGCTGGCTAAATTTTATCTCGCAAATTTTTCGCCAAATAGTAAATATTTATTTACCTTATTATATTATCACTTTATCGGAGAATTAATTGTTTCCTTATTTTCATTATTTTTACAATATTATTGATACATTATTTTAATAAATCATTAATGTTATTTCATTTCGTTTCATCGTTTCTCAAAAGAAAGCCCTAAATCTTTCAATATTCGGTAAAGCGTAGTTTGGCTAATGTTTTTTGAAAAGATATCTGTATAATCGTTCACATCTTTTAAAACTTTATCTAATGTTGGGATCTCATTTCTACGAAAATATGCATGGATTTTTCTTCAAATACAGGATAATGTAAAATCATATTTTAGAAGACCTGAATGCTTACCTTACTGAGCCTGGTCATTTCTTTCCAGGGGTACTTAAAGGACTGGATGCCTTTATTTCTTTTTTCAAAAGGAAAACTGTTCATTGCGAAACACCTGTAAGGTGCGAAACTTTATCGACGATTTAATTGATAGAATCTTGAGGGTTTTCTCGGTGTCGAGAATAAACGTTTAATATGTTTCTGAATGCTGCACTTTTTGTTGGTTTCACTCGTCTTGAAGGTGTGCACAGCGTAGTCGGTGATAACATTTTCACTTTTTCAGACATTTTAGAAGTGAATAAAACTAACGAATCGAATAAATATTCAACAATCAAAACTAATAACTACTAATGTGATTAATAGTATCAAAAACATCTGCTGGTAAAAAAGCGAGAGTAAAAAAGTACGAAAGATTATAACGGTTGCGAACTGAATGAAGCTGAGTTGGCGGAGACGTAAGAGAAAAGCGCGCCAAATATTTGGCCTTGAAGACCGGTTCTAGCCAAAGTGGAATTCATTATGTCAATATTTTAGTTTTATTCGTTCGCTTTATTTACCAAAATACTTAACAGATAAGCACTTCTAACTTGAGAATAATTTTAAATACATACTGATAAAAAAAGGATTTCTGTAATTTATGATATTATTTGATAAATTTCTGCGCATTTTAAAGTTGGAATTGATGGGGGACTTTTTTCCAACGCGGAGCGTCATATTTTCTACCTTTTACAATACTGCCAACTTAGGGTGAAACAGAGTATAGCTAAATATTCAGTACTCCTATGCAGCTCCTCAGTAGTTAAATATTTACTTACCCTATTACAACACTCTTTAACTTTAGTGTTATTAATAAACCTGAAAACAAAGCTAACTATTCTAATTAATTTTATGAAATTATTTGTAAGATTGAAGAGTTCATCATAAAAATTTGAATGAAAGTCATTAATGTTCAGAGTCACAACACATTTTAGTTCATCAGCAAATGCAAAATCCTGCATGGATTGATTGTCTACTGGTTCATCAGTAAGTTCATATGGACCAGAAAACCACATTTTATTCCTTATTTCATCTGCACTGCATTCTTTAGAAATAATAATGTCAGCAGGATTGTTTTTGCTACTTACATGTTTCCAATGGCAATCTGATGTGAGTGTTTGGATCTCCGCAACCCTATTGCTGATGAATGTTTTTAGCTTATAGAGTTCTGTCTTGAGCCACGACAAAACAATAGTAGAATCCGTCCACAATGAGCTCACATTAAAGGGTAATTGCAGAATTAGAACTATCTTTTTAACTAATTGGATTACAGCAATGCGGCACATAGTTCAAGTCGGGGAATGGTAAGTGAATTTAATAGAGCCACTCTGGATTTGCAGCACACTAGACTAGTTTTAAACTGTCCAGATTGGGTGAAACACTTTAAATAGACAACAGCAGCATAAGCATGTTCTGATGCGTCAGAAAATCCATGAATCTTAATGCGAACTGTATCAGGAAGTATAATTAACCTTTGAATTCTGAAGTTGTGTACTTCCGAAAGTTTTATGTAGAATTTTTTCCATTCTGTCATTCATCAGATGGAAATTTTTCATTCCAGTCCAATTTTATCTTCCAAAGTCTTTAGATAAATATTTTTGTCGTGGTAATGAGAGGACCTAAAAGTCCAAGTGGATTATAAAGACTTGCTATTTCTAACAGCACCTCCCTTTTTGAAAAAGAATCCTTAATATTCTTTTGGATCCCAAAACATACCTAATATCTTTACAGAACTAACACCTTGTTCTTTCAGAAATGAATAGGACGTAGTAGACAGATTTTGTTGTATATTAGAGTTATTAGCATCCCATTTGTGAAGCTCAAACCAGCTCTTGTGAGGAGCTCAGAAATCTGGATTTGAAGATTTTTAGTGTCTTATAGCATTGCATCATCTGATAGAATGTCATTCATGTAGAAATCAGAACAAATCACATCTGCAGCCTTGGGAAAGTTCTTTTTTTCCTCATCTGCTAAAGCCTTTAGGTCCTGGTAGCCAGAAATGGCGCAGAAACTGTTCCATAGGTTACTGTAGACAGTTTGTAAATCTTCACTGGAGCATCAGCACTTGTTTCCCAGATAATACGCTGCAAGTTTCTTTGGGATCGATAAGTATTTGTCTGTACGTTTTTTTAATATCTGCACTAAAAATATATATGTGCTTTCTGAATCTACTTACTATGGAAAAAAGATCTTGCTGAATAATACCTTCATTTAGTAAAGTGGAATTCAGAGAATATCCACTTGTTGTTCTTACACTAGCATCAAAAACCACTCTTAAGGGAGTTGATGTTTTCTCATGTTTATATATTGTATGGTGGGGAATGTAAAAGTTCACATTTCTATCAGCTTCAATTTTAATCTCCTCCATGTGTTCTAAATTCTCATATTCTTGCATAAATTCCGTATATAAGGTTTTCATAGTATTATTTTTGTTTAATTTATTCCAGATACCATTTAGGCGCTTGATTGCATTTTCTTTGAAATTTCCTAACAATGATTCTGTATTTTCTTTGAAATTTCCTAACAATGATTCTGCATTTTCTTTATGGGTAACTGAACTATAAATCTTCCCTTTGATCTCTTTTATAGGTTTTAACCAAATGCTCCTCACAATAAATTTCTTCTTCACTCTTTGTTATTTCTTTAGCATTATCCAACAATGATTCCAATTCAAAAAATTGTTTAACTGCTGCATCTAAATTTGGTTCACTTACGAGATAACAATTGACTTGTTGAGGTAACCGAAGAAGAATGACTGTAACTAAATAATCAAACTTTGTATTTTGTAATATTACATCTCCATTTTGCAGACAAAGTTGCTCAGGTTTTAAAATCTCAAAAAAAAAAAAAAAAATAGTTTACTTCCTAATAGTATATCAATTTGACCTGGTGTGTGGAAATTGAAATCAGCTAGTTCAATTGAAGAGAGAATATTTAATACAGATATATTTAATTTCGATACAGGAATCTCATCGGTTATTTTAGGAAGAATAGAACATTTCACCATGTGTGAAAATGAATAATCTCGATTTGATATTTCAATGTTAGCAGCGTGTTTAATAAACTGCGTAATTTCATTTATACCAGTTACACCTTGCTTTATAGATTTTAATTTGATTCCCAATTTTCTAGCTACATTTTCTCGAAAAATACATAAAGTCGAAGCATTGTCTAAGAGCTCTCTTAATTGAACTCTGCGACCATCTGCAGTTTTCACATAAATAAGAAGAGTGATTAATATAACCGATTTATTCACTTCTATCAACTGTTTTGTATTTCATGGATTGAATGTCAAAACAGATATTTCGATTTGTATGTTTAGTTTCGGTTTTGTTTCAGCATCTGTCTGGCTTTCGCTCGCCCGTGCCATTGAATCTGCAGTGATAGCGTGAATTTCGTGCTCATCATGTAAGAGCGAATTATGCCTTTTACTGCAACTTGAAATGTTGCAAGAATATTTTGATTTGCATATCCCCGGATGAGGTTTAAGACAGTTAATGCATAATTTGTTATTCCTAAAAAAGTTCTTCCTGTCCTCGATAGACATATTTTGAAAAGTAACGCATCTAAATAGTGCGTGATAGTTTTTGCATAAAATATAAGCTTTAACATTGGAATTTTTATTATTAACTATAAGTGTTTTCGCTCTTTTAGATACGCTCATATTTTGTGGACTTTCGTATTTACTCGGAATACGGTTAATACTTTCTAACAAAGAGTTTTGCTTTTCAAGAAATTTCATCAAATTTTTCAAATATAAAAATTTTTGCCGTATTTAGAGAAAGCTCGCCTTGTCTCTTTGTCTACTTTCTGTAGAATGATGTTTACTAGCATTAAATCAGATAGCTTATTTTGTTCGAATTTAAGAACCTTTAACGCTCTGATGTTTTTACTAACGCAGTCCATTAAAGCGCACAGTTCTTTACCAGATTCGCTACGAATTTTCTCAAAATTTATTATTTCTAGTATATGAGAGTCAAGCAATTGACGTTGATTTTTCATAACGATCTGATAATGCTTGAAAGAGTGAGTGAAAGTTATCACTAGATGATTCTAATAATTTAGCTTCTTCTCTTAAACACGCACGGAGATAATACAGCTTTCGAGAATAATTTAATTGCTCATTGTTGCTAATTAAATTAACAAATAAATTTTTAAAATTTGCAAAATCAGCTATTTTTCCAGAAAATTCTGGTAATGGAATTTCCGGAAATCGGATTTTAGTTATTGCATTATCCTTTGAAACAGGGTTTATTTTGAATTCATTTTTAATTGAATCTAATAGTATTTTCAGACCTACCTTTGTTTCTTCAATCCGTATATTTATTTGATCAATATCTTCTAGGATGGTTTCTATATCTTCCGATGTTTCAATACCACAATATTGTTCGGATATCTTGTCCAACTGTGCTTGCAATTGTCCAAGTTTCTTTAATTTCACTTCTAATTCCTTAGCGTTAATGTCCTTGAAAGCTGACTTTTCGGCAATAAAAATTTCGATTCTTTTCAGAGTAGTTTTTATCGAGCCTTTCAGTTTATTTAGTTTCTTTTCTGAAACCGCTTTTTGGTCATCGCTTTTTTCAACTTTTTTATCCATGGTATTTGCTCCGACTCGACGGACCAATGTTATCGTCAATTATAAATGGATGTATAGTAGTAGAAAATACGGATGACGTTACAGTTATTAAGACTTATTTTGTGCAACCCCTCTCAACAGGTTAAAGCATTCGAATATACAAGATCATAATTATTATAGGTGGCGCTCTTGCATTGCATGACGTAACATTGTGTCTCTTTTATTTAAAACTAGCCGCCTTTGGCGACCAGCCTGTTCGCCAGTATGACAACTTGCTACAATTTTCAATTAAATATTTTAAGTAACTGATCTCTTAATACATTCTCAAACAAAACATTTTTCATCTTCAAATTTTGATAGTCATACCAAACTTATACTGTTGCTTAGATCGTTTCGTTCAATTTACTATATATATTTTGCTAATTTCTTGTCATTTCCGGTAAAACAACTTTAATTTAAAGTGGAAATGATGAAATTGCAATTAATATAAAGATATTTTTAAATAAAACCAAGCGTTTTATTTCATTTATCATCTTTATTGTTATTTATTTATTATTATTATTACTGAATATGAGTATTGCAAACAGAACCGCTCGGTATTTAAGTCTTATGTTAACCACAAAATATTTTTCATAATTTATGTAATATCTGAAACAATAATTCAACAAAATTTTCTCAGATTCAGCATAAAATGCAGTTTTTAGTTTTGTTTACAAAAGGATAGAAATGAAATCAATAATAATATTTTGTTCCTGCCTATAAATATATTTCAAAAATTATGAAGTCTAAATTTAATGCAGTAAGGTATCATATTCTGAGAAATATTCTGGACACACCAAATTTTAAATAAATGAATGAATGTTTCTATTTTCCACGATCAACTAAGACTTATTTATGAAGTTTTGAATGTTAAAAATTTAGAAAAACTCAACATTTTCATAATCTTAGGCCAATTAATCTTGAGAAACCTGCGCGCTGATTGACGTATTTTCTTTGAAACGATCGATGGAAAATCTAAAATTATCCTTTTTTTTTATTGAATAGTGATATTCAAATTTTCATAAATCAGTCAGTTTAAGTGACTGGAAATTAACTCTTGAAAGTCAGTGATTTAGTTGATTGGAAATTAACTCTATGACCGCCATAAAATCTGTGCTTTCTCTTGTGGTGTATGCATTCTCCTTAATATCCACTCGAATAAAACATCACATACAAAAGTACTACATAGAACAAACACATCAAAAGTAAACATAACATTTCAATAGTTGCCAAAAACAAAAGAGAGAAAAATGCAATTAATAAGCAGACGATATTTATAAAAGTACATATATTTAGACTGGAAAATGAAATTATGTAAAATTAACCACACGCGCAGACGAAATAAACACCCTGTATAGAGAGTGTAAAAGATCATAAAATAATTTTTCTTGAATTTATTTTTTAGAAAATATAATATTTCATATTTGTTTTATTTCCTACAAACACTTTCCGAAAATTATATTTTTGCAGATTTCATTTCCAAAAAGATTTAGTTTATTTTTAATTGGAGCTTTAATCAATGTGATGGCAACACTTTGAAAAAAACTAATTTTTTCCCATGAATGCGAAACGTGCTTAATTTTAATTTTTATTTTTTACGAAAAAAATTATTGAAAAACATAGTTAAAATATTTATTTAAAAATTCATTAAAAATAGAAATTTTATTTTAAGATTAAAACATTGGTATCATTTAAAAGATAAATTTTTGATCTTTAACTTCATGTAAAAATCTTTTTTGTGCGGTAATATTTTCGGAAGTTATAAGCAGAAACACGCCAAAATTTCGCTTAATTTTTAAATAAATAAAATTCTAGTTAAAAATTCGAAAAATTAACCCCCAGGTGCACATTCCCGGCCTCCAAGGTATACACGTGCCAAATTTGGTAGCTGTAGGTTGAATGGTCTGGCCTGTAGAGCGCCACCATACACACACACACACACAGTGAGCTTTATTATAAGTATAGATAGATAGAAGATATATATGGAGCTATCTGCCCCTCTTTGCTTCCTTGGAACTTGTAATGAGATTGGAAGTGTGAATTTTGCATATTAATATTGAAAACTGGTTGTAAAATACTGACAATATTAGATCACAATTTATCAATATTAAAATATTGACCCAAAACAATTTTTTAATTAAATAAGTTTTTTAAAATGATTATTTTTTCCCTCTTCTCAGTGATGGTTTTGTTGAATTATGAAGTATCGTGCAATATTGCTATTACTATCCTTACTGGAAGGAAACAAATCATTTCATTCTTAAACACTGTGCCAATGTGCATGTATTTTTGTGCTGCATTTTTCGTGAGAAATTTGACAAACATTTCTGAGATGTAACTGGTTGGTTAAAAGGCAATCTAAATGGATGTGTATTTCTAATGTTGGTTAATGTATTTGCAATAAAAGGGAAGAGTTTTGCACAATCGAAGCTTATGAAATTCAGTAAGTGAAAGTTATGTGTGTGTTTTTATTCGGAGAATTAAATTTTATTTTACATTGATTTTAGTTTTAAAAAATAGAACAGTTTTTCAAATAATGTTAAGAACATATTATTCAATTATTAAAGAGAACAAAATAAAGTGACTTCATTTTGAAGATAGTAGAAATATCCAAAAAATGTCAGGAAAATTTCTTAACAAACCTGGAAAAGTCAAGAAAATTCAAACAGCTGAAATTGATCATGGCTTTATTATTATTATGAACCTCATTCAAAATAAAATAATGCAATCAAAAATAAAAATAAATCAACTTTTTTTTTGTATGACAACAAATTGAATTGTTAGAGCACAAAAAAAATTTCATGATTCTCTTTTTCTCTCATCGCACATTAAGAAATAAAAATATGGGCCAATTGTCAATATATTTATTAATTAACTGTCCATATAATTGCAATTTTTATTAATTAGCCCTTCACCCATCATATTAATGTTGTTAATTTAATCTCTCAACAACTTTGATAAACTACAACTTATTATGACAAAAGAAAATGTTTTAAATTTTACTTCTGTGAAATGTTCAGAAGAGCACAGAAAGCATTTTGAAAAGTTAGCTATGTCTGG
Organism: Argiope aurantia; assembly: GCA_026543865.1. Lineage (NCBI taxonomy): Eukaryota > Metazoa > Arthropoda > Arachnida > Araneae > Araneidae > Argiope > Argiope aurantia. The sequence goes on from JAPMOR010089840.1 coordinate 1,107,656, forward strand.
ATTCTGTTAGCTATGAATTGGTCATTGATGCTTGGATGCTTTATAAAAGTTTCATTTTGCAATATGCCTTGAAATTCAAATATGATTTAAAAAATAAGCAAGTATTCATGATATATATAGGGATGATGATGTAACATGTGAAATAAGTAGTATAGTTTTTGTAACTTTTCCTAGAAACTATACAGAGCAGTAGTGGATTTTAAGATTATTAACGACAGATTTAGTTGTCTGAGCTTTTTACATAATAAAAAAATGATGTAGAATTGATAGTTGAAGACAGTCTTTAATTCTGACATTTGATTTATGTATTTATATATTAAATTCTTAAAAGATTTTAAAAATTGTAAAGCAATAAAGGCAAATATGTGTGTACTTTATTATCTGTCTGTTTCAAATATACACTCATGCATCTCCTTTTTAAGTTTTGGATAGTACTGGATGTTAGTTTCATATTATTAATTTTGATACAATTGTAAAATTTCTATAAATCTGGTGATACATTTTGTAATATATTTAGGTTTTCGTCACCCAACACCAACCACAGTTTCCAGAACTACCAGAGTCTTAAATACTTTGCTGGGAATAGTTGCAAAACCACATAAAAGGTAATTTCTTTTATTAAGTATAATGCTAAGAATTAAAGAACACAAGGAATAAAATTAGGGTTTGACGGTTTTTCAAACCCGTTTTTTTTTTTTTTTTTTTAAGTAAATTTGTCACATTTGAAAACCGGTTTTCCTAAACACCTAGATATTCTTCTTTAAAATATATATATATATATATACATATTGAATTTTATCGAGCAGCTGAAGGCTTAAGCGATGAGATATCAATTTATTAACAAGAAAAGGTATATCTGAATTTCTGTTAAATGAACTAAAAAATTTAAACACTGCAATAAGTTTGAAATTATTATATGCTTTAGAAGAACGAATTCAAAAAAGGAGTAGAATTAGGAACTCTTTTGCTATATTTGCACATTTCTAGTTCAACGAAGAAAAATCTAGTGTACTTTCTTTAGCTTCAGAAACTGAAATCATTGAGTTATCTGGAAAGATACTGTTTAGAATATTGCTGAATTCTTATGTGGAAACCAATTCTGATGAAGAGCAAATCGAAGAACTACTCAGAATATTGCTTGTTTTAAAGGAAGCCATGGAAAAATCAATTCAAAAGTTTCTTGAGGACCTAGAAGATGAACTTAAAAATCCAAAGACACTGAAAGCTGAATTTTCATTATTTGAGTCAACCAATAAAACAACAAAAAAAATTTAGATTTGTTATTTGATGCCATGAAAACTATAAAACCAAGCTCAGTAGCTAGTGAATGAGTATTTTCAATTTCGGGCAATATTGTGCCCAAAATAGGAACAAGACTTAACCACCATTCAGTGGATATTTTATGTTTTTTAAAATCCTATTTTCTTTGGAGAAATTAAAATTAGTGAAAATAATATAAATATTATTTGTAATTTTTGTTTGAGTTTTTGTTATTTTGTGTAAGTAATATGTATATATAAATCCTAATTTTTTATATTTTGACTTTGACATTGATTTTGTTTTTGTTATTTTATATAAATTAAATAAAATATTACCCCCCCCCCTTTTTTTTTAACAAAAATTTGAAAATTAGCTAAAACCAGTTTTTCAAAAAGTTTGGGATTTGTATAAACCCTAAATAAAAGCTTAATTATTAGATCATTATTAATAATAATATACAGATAATTACTAGCTTATGCACAAACGTTATAATATTGATTTTTTTTAATATCATTTCCTCATTTATTTCATATATTTATGATTGAAAAAAAATGCTGTTTACCATTAAAAATTTTAAACCTTAATAACAATTACAATTATCTGAATTAATTTTTTTTAATCTGGAACTTTTCCTTTCATGGTATTTGAAAGAAACAGTTCATTTTATTACTATAAAATATAACTCATTTTATTAATTATTATTACCTTATAATTTTTATTAATTTAGGGACAAATTTCAAGTAACTCCAGAAAGTGTTGCTTATCTAGCTGGTGAGTAATTTTAAAACATTATCTATATGTAGTAATTACATATTTTTCAACATATATTATTTTATATGTTAAAATCTGCAATACTGTATCATTTAGTCATCATTTTTGGTATTGTATTTTATTAAAATATGAAATGTAACTCATACATATACCCATTCCTGCTTCAGAACCAAAATTAAATTTTCTGTTTTTTTAAATCCATGTAAGGCTATTTTCTGATTTTTCAATCAGTATATATTATTGTGTTTTCTTGCTTATTTGGATCTGTTAAGTTTTTTTTTTAATCAAATATTAATTTTTATTAACTCTACCTTATCATGCATTTTATTATTATTGTTGGTGGTATTGATTTAAACTAAAATAATTTCATTGTGATAATAATAAAAGTAAATAAATAATTTTTTGTATGTGTTTTTTACAGCTTTAGTCTCTGTATCTGAAGAGGTGCGGAGCAGGTGTCATTTGAAACACAGAATTACTCGTGTTGTATCTGAATCTCCCAGTGCCGAAGCTTTTGCTACAGAACTCCATCTCACTGTTTCACCTCAAGTGTCGACATCCCCAAGCAACCCTAGCCCACCTACCCCTTCACCTTCATCTAATTCTGCCCAAACATCTCCCCATGGTCCACCTCCACCTAGCAATTGTATACAACAGACATTACCTGTAACACCTGTAAATAGAAGACACAAGTCTTGGGACACTCTCGATCAGAATGCTTTGTTTCAAGCAAAACAGAACAAACAGTCTCCTGTTCAACAGGTAATTTTATAAAATTTACATTTAATAATTTTAGAAATGTTCTAAACTAGAAATGCAGTTTTGGAACAGTGCAATCGGAAAATACAATATAGGGTAATTTTTATATTAAAATAATTGTTAAAAAATTTTTTTTATAAATCCTACTTAATTTACAGTATAATTATTAATGTTTTAGTATCTAAATACTATGGAAAAATTTTAAAGATAAACTAATTGATATTCCTAATAAAATCTGTATATCATGTCAATTTAAAAAAAAAAATTGTATAGATTTTTATAATTTCCCTTCTAACTGTTTACCTAAATTTTACTGTATAAATAAAGTAAATTGATCTTCCAAATATAACTTATTTCTTAATTATTTGCTTAAGTGAATTAGGGGACATATGACCAAAGTCAGTCCAAATAAAAATAGAGGCTGGTGTAAAATTATCTTGAGGCCTTGAAACAAATTTCATACAACAAAATAATATAGATTGAATAAAATTAATACAAGGGTTACAAATAGCTATAACTATTTGAACAAAAAGAATTTCTTGATAAGAATTACATAGAAGGCAAAGAAAAGTTCAAAATTTTGTTTGCATACTTCATAAATTTTCTTTATGGCTCCCCTTGATCAAATGGACAATGTCGAAGCAGTATTCCATTTCATGCCATATATTCTAAAGCATATCTGTAGTCATCAATGAAGTGCATTAGAAATGTACATTGGAGTTTTGGAATTGTTTTTGGCAAAGAAAGCACTTATATTAGTCATTCCAAATTGCAGGGATCTTGGTGGTCAATAGCCAAAATACATTATCAGCATCTCCAGTTCGATCAACACAAAGAGTTAGAAGATGTTTATTTAAAAACGTGGAACCTAAATAGCCCAATGTGGGGATGCTCAATATTAATGAAAGATGCAATTTATGAAATCCATATCTACCTGTGGCATCGGCTTTTGATCCAAGCATGGCAAAGAAACTGTTTGCTGTAACACTTTGCTCAATAAAAAATTTAAAAAAAAAGGACCCTGCAACTTATGTATTGGCATCACACAATACACATTAACTTTTGGTTACTTCTATTGTTCAGTTACATTTAAGTCTTCTCTGTGCCCCATATTCAAGTGTTGTGCTAATTAACCTTGCCACTTATGTGGAAGATTGTTACATTTCTAAAAATGAGATATTCAGCAAATATTTCATCTTCCATGGCTTCTAGCATTGACATAGCTTAATTCATACAGTTGGCATGATCTTCCCGTTTCAGTTTGTGCACAAGTTGAATTATGTGTAGTATCATTTTCAGCCTCTTTCTAATATACACTAAATCGCTGTTTGTGCCATTTAAGTCTCCCTGCTGGCTTCATGTGCCAATTTCCATGAGCTTTGTTCATACCTGAGGTGAATATTTTCAATATTTTTTGCTAATACACATGACTGTTTGGTACTTTTTGCTTTGCAAAAACATCTTTTTTGTTCAAACTTGATGCAATTTGCATTTGATGTTGGTATTTGTAGGTATTTGACTATACCATTGACAAAATCTTCTTTGCATTGTAATGACAATTGTTAAATTCTAACACAGAGAAGGCCATCTGTGCAAGATTTGCTATTTTTATTTTTTATGCTGCTACAATGAACCATATTTCTAACCATTGTGTAGTCTGAACTTGCACATGCTCGAATTTCTGATTTATTGCATTTGCACCACAAATAACAAAATTTTTCTTCATTCTGTGTGCATTTTGTCATTGTATTTTTAACGATTAGAGTTATAGCCACTTATAGTCACTAGATTCATTTTGAATGGACCTGTATTTTATTGCATTTTTACTTTCTTGTATACCAAGTTTTCCAAAATTATAATCACCAAAAATTTTTAACTTGAGATTTTGAGAAATCTCCACATTTTAGACCTACCTGAGATAGAAACAGATATATATATATATATATATATATATATATATATATATATATATATATATATATATATATATATAATTTTTAATTTCTGTCTGCGATAAAGATAACTCAAAATTGTGTTTTTTTAACTAACAGATGAAATTTGATATATGTTCTTTACAGCAAATTTATAGACTTTTATCAAATTTTCAACAAAGTGTATTCAGAAATTTGGCTATTTAAATGCAAACTAGCAGGATAACTAGAAAAATGGATAGTGTTAGTTAGATAAAATTCAGTACACAGATTTGATGTCTATATTGTAGACACCTATCAGATTCTATTAAGGAATTGAACATCTGTTGGCAGAACCTGACTAAGGTTAAGCTGATTTGCCCAGGGCCCCAATTAGGTTAAGTCAGACCCTGCTTGTTGGACTGTATTTTCAAAAGCATGTAAAAGTGATAACACAAAAATGTATCAAATTGGTATATAATTTTACGATGGCAATTGTAGTTCTCTGTCAAATTTTGGTTCCATTCAGTTTGGTGAAAACATATCTAAAACATGAATTCAATTTCTGAATATTTGTTGTTAAATATCAGGAATTAATCACCAGAAGACTTGCTAGGAATAGTTTCAATAAAAATGCTGAATTCTCAACAAAAGTTTATATTTTGTAACAGTGCCATGCAAGGTTGTCTCTGCTTACCCCATGCCCACAATTTTTTTACAGATGGGAGATGACATTTTTATTAGAGAGTATGAGAGGTAGTTTGGTGGAGACCACTTCTGTTGATTATTTTTTTCTCTGATTTGTCTAGTAAAAGTTTAAAGAATGCATACTAATGATAAAGAATTAAATTATTTTTGTGAATTTAACATTTAATCACAAATTTATTAATAAATTATAATTTTTTAATAAACATATTAAAAAATTATGTGAATTTCTGAAATAAGATTATAACATATTGTTATTGTTTCATGCAAATTCATTGGTAATATCTTCGTGATTTAGTTTTTGGGTTAACTTTGTTCAGATATATAAAATCAGTAAGATTGTAAGTTGTTCTTAATTAATTAATATTAAATGTTAAATAACTTTTTATTATTTTCAATCTTGAGAATGATCTTTCTGCAGATGCAAGGGTAATTGATAAGATTGATATAATTTCCAGAACAGAAACTAAATTTAAATACAAATCAAATTAATTATTTTTAAATAGATATTTTATTTGTATTATTGTAAAACTGGAACTTAAAACTGAATAGTAAATTTTGATTTCATTAAGTCCTGCAAAGTTGCATTAAAGTATATATGCAACAACTGAGAATACGGTAAGAAATTTCATTTTCATCGAAAATTTCAAATCTTTCCTTAAAAGAAATTATGGCAATTTTTATTAAGACTAAACCATGTAATGAGGTTAAATGAACTCAGCCGTGGTTTGGTGCATGCAAAATATGTAAAAAAAAAAAAATTTAAGAATGTAGGATAATATTACAATATATGTCTATTTAGATTTTTTTAAAAAAAATAATAAACAGCAGCGGTTTTTTTTTTTTTTTTCAAAATTAATCAGTGGCAGTCTTGTGTGGTATCACCATTTATATTGCCTCATACTGGTCTTGAAAATGACTATCCTTCTTTTATTAATTAGTAGCACTGTGCTATATACACACATATGCCCTTGAAATAGTAATATAATTTTCATATAGTTAATGGTTATGGTAGTAACATATATTCCCTTGAAATAGTAATAGTAGTAGAATAATTGTAATAATTTGCACTCCCTTTGTATATGTAATTGTAATATTGAGCCTTTGTATTTGTATGAATGGGGTGTAAATGCAATTTTATTCATAATTCATAACCAGCATAATTCAGCCTACTTTTCTATTCACTTGCTTACTTTTAGCTTATCTTTTGGAGGGGTATTTAATTTGGCACTGCTTCTGATTATTTGCTCAAGCATTTCATTCATCTCACTCTTGTTCTGCTACTGCCTATCAAAATTTTTAAAATTATGCTTGTTTTAGATATTATAATAATTGTGTTTTTTCTCTAGCCACAGTCGAAGGATAACAAGGTTTGGCGTAGTTTAGACATAGATGCTCAAAACATGAGACCTCGTTTCAAAACACAGCGTAGTAGCTCTATGCCGACACCTAAGGCTCAGAAAAGTGAAGATGGGGGCAGAATGTCTCCAGACTTAGATGACCAAGAGGATGAATCTCTGGCCCACAAAGAAGGAGCATCTCGAGTATCAAATGAAGATAATGTTCTCTTGGACCCAGAGGTCCTGGTTGAATTTCCTACTCAGGCTTTAGTTCTCACTGTATTGGTATGTTTTTTCTTTCCATACACATTCTCTTCTTTTTTTAAAAAAAAACACATTTTTAATTATATGTGAAACTCAATCTCTTTTTAATTTACAAGGGGTGTTCAAATGAAAAGGTACAAAACAACACTGTGGGTATAAATAAAGACTTTATTCAAAGTATACACCATAGGCCTGAGCATAACAATCCCATTGATTAACGAGCAGAAGGATTCATTGTTCCCAGAATTCCTGTGGCCGTCCTAGGTCTGTTACTTGTTGAATTCCTCGAGCACAGAAGAACCATTAACTCCGATGTGTATTGTGAGAATTTCTGAAGACAATGCAGGTCCATCAAAAACAAAAGACCGGGGCTACTTATGGAGGATGTGGTTCTGTTCCATGATAACGTGCATCCACACGTCTTCAAGGTCTCATATGCGGAACTGGAAACGTTCAAGTGGAAGCAGCTCGATCATCCGCCCTACAGCCAAGACATGTCGCCCTGCGATTTTCATGTGTTTGGTCCCCTGAAAAAACATCTGAAAGGGAAATGCTTCAACTTGGACAGCGAACTCAAGAACGCTGGACTGGGTCTCATCACGGCCACAGGAATTCTGGGAACGGTGAATCCTTCGGCTCATTAATCATTGGGATCGTTGTGCTCAGGCCTATGGTGTATACTTTGAATATAGTCTTCATTTATACCCACAGTGTTGCTTCGTACCTTTTCATTTGAACATCCTTTGTATTTATCAGACTTGAAAAATTGAATTGTATGAATAAATCATTTTCATTAATAAGTTATACTATTGAATAGATATGTTGTAACATTCTTTTAATACTTTACTTTTTTACTGTCATTCAAAAATTCTGCTAAAAACATTTTAGATGCAAGTTTGAAAATTATATTTATTTTTAGCATATTTGTGTGTGCAATAATTATAATTACCCTTAATGAAAGTTTATTTTATTTCTGATCAATCTTCTTTCATAATATATAACACCAAATAGAATATTAAAATAAGTTTTAGCTAACTTTGGAAGCATTTTAACCATAAATAAGAAAACTATGCTCAAATTTAATTTTATCCACTTTATATATTAATTATATATATCCACTAGACATTTTAATATTCAAGGTTCCTTGCTTAAAATATATTTAAGCCTTAAATTGTGACAAATATTTAAGTGGTATTATTTGTTTTGTTAAATATGTATATGAACCTTTTCTTAGGGTAGGGGAATCGAGTTAGTTACATGATATTTTATATTCATGCAAACTTAAGTCATGACTACCTCATTGTCCAATGTTGCAAGTTCATTTTCTTATTTCTCATATAAGATGTGTAGTTGAATATAGCATCACAATGATGCTTTTACATGTGAACATCTAACAGCTTGTTAGGTGAATTGAAATATGCTGAAAAGAAAATTAAAGTAGAAATATGCTTTTAAAAAAATTAAAGTTAGCCAGTATACTCATTCAACATATCAACACATCAGTATACTCAACATCTAAACGAATGATATTCGTTTAGATGGCTTTATAAATAGATTCCATAAAAATTTAATGAAATAAAAAATTTTAAAAATATAAATTCATAATGATATTTATAAAAAATATGAAAAAAAATAGAGAATCTTTATTCTTTAGCTGTCAACATTAAAAGAAAAATACATGTTTATGCATAAGAAAACTGAAAATTGTTTAAATCTCATTATAACAGTAATTATTATTATCACAAACAATGCATTTTTTTAATTTCTAAAGTTATGATAAAAAATTTGATAGCAGCTAAATTGGTAACCTATATTTAAATATATTAAAGCTATATATTAGTGTAAAAATAATTTTTAACTAACTAAAAATCCGTAAAAAATTTCAAGATACAATTTATCATCCACCTATTTGTATCAAATTTGATTATTACGGGAGTAAATGGTCTGCCATGTAGAATCCTAACAGACAGATGTACATATATATATTATTATTAGTACAAACTTAAGGATACGACTTTATATTTACATAACTCTAGTTTTCTTCAAGAAATTTCAATTTACTAAAATACTATTAATGCATAGGATTGTTAATTTTAAAAATTCATTAGAATTTATTAAAAAATATATAATATAAATTCTAATATTAAGACAATCTTTTATGGGTAAAAATATTTTCTTTGAGTGTAACTACTACATCATCTGTCTTATCCTTTTGTTAGAAATGCAGAAATTTTATAAATTGCAGCTTCTATTGCTCTTAATTATAATCAAGCTGATGAAACTAGTGAAAATAATAATTCTTTAATCTCTACTAATAATAAAAATGAATATGTATGTATGGGTGTCGCTGTGCTGAGCAGACTATTTGACTTACAGCTACCAAATTTAACAGATGCATATCTTGGGTGTACACTTTAGAATACTTTTTTACAAACATTAATTAATTAAAAATGTAGTTTGTAGTTAAATTTTGTCATTTTTCTCTGATAACTTCTAAAAAATATTATTGCTCAAAAAAGATTTTTATGCAATATTAAATTTTAAAGAATTCTCTTTTTATTGATAATAATGTATGTGCATATTTTTGCTAAATTTTAGAATTTTTAAAAAATATTTTTTGCCTGATTTCTAATATATTACATTGTTGCCCTTAAATTTTAAATATTGTTTTCAAATTTTAATTATTATATTTGATTGTGGGATTTTCTTTCATTGTTGAAGTACTCTGTTTCATATTTATTTAACTTACAAGGCTACTAAAAGATACAATATCATAAAATTTGAAAAATAGGTGAACAGAATATTTAATTTTCAATAGGACTATGATGTTATGGGATTATTCCCAATAGAAAGATTCATTTACATGATAACTAGAATTTAATTAAGATGATTTAAAGTGACATGGCTTTAAGGTTAAGCAATTTGACAGAATCATATATTTGAGCAATTTATCTGAAATCAAATATAGTCAGTATTCCTGGTAAACTAGTTGGTCGCCTGAAGTGACTAGTTTTCATTTTATGACAGTTGATATTGCATAATTAACTGATATGTTTATCTGTTAATATTTTAAAATTCATACTTATGTTTAAAAATATTTTTTTTTAATTCTTAAATTGTATTTTTCTGCTCTTCTAAAATTTAATTCTTATATTTTTACTATTTTAGGTTTTGTATAATTATAGTTTTCTCTTTTTTCTTCTTCTTTTTAGGCAACATTAGTTAGAAATACTACAGATGAAAATGAAATGCAAATTCTATATGAATACTTAGCTGAAGCCTCTGTGGTGTTTCCCCGTGTCTTTCCTGTGATGTAAGCAACTTGGCTATTAAATTTTGTTTACATGCATTAGAATTGTATGGCTACAGTAAATGTAATTTTTATCCCTCAGTATACAAATTTGAATGTAATAATTTTTTTGTTATAATTTTATGTATCTTTTTTTTTATTTCAGACATAGTCTTTTGGATTCTAAAATTACTAGTGTACTGTCATTATGCCATGATCAAGTAATACTTTCAGCTGTACAAAGCATCATTCAAAATATGATATCATGTGAAGATAGCAGTCAACAACAACTACACTACTTACAAAGTATGTTATGTTAAAAATTATTTCTTGTAAATGTAATTTTTTACTTTATAAAGATATATCGGACCATCATTGGCATGCCTAACATTTGAATTTAACAAGATATTTTTTAAAGTGATTCTATAAATTGGCAGTCATTTAAGATACTGGCATTATTTTGTTTGATAAAATTCTTTATTTGGTTAAGCAATAAAAAAGAATCTAGCCTGTGTTTTATTTTTAAATTAATATAATACAAACAAAGGATTTTTAATATATAAATTTCGCTAATCTTTTAAAATTCCATTCTCATTTTTAATCATGATTAGAATAATTAATATATACTGAGATGGCATAAGTCGTCATTGGATACCTCCTAATAACGTGTCAAAGGTCCTCTTGCGCTGTGAAGTGCAATAACTCGATATGGCATAGACTGTACATACAGAAATTAAATAACTCTACATGCAAAAAAAAAAAAAAATTCCCCGGCAGAAATGTTGAGCCATGCTGCTTCTATAGACACACACAAAAGTTCAATGGAATTCATGTCAGGTGATCTAGATAGATAGCCATAGACAGGCGATCTAGACGATAGCCATATCATTTACTGGAATTGTTCAGAATGTTCTTCAAATCAATAGTGAACAGTTGTGGTTAGGTGACATGGCACATTATCATCCATAAAAATTTCATTGTTGTTTGGATACTTGAAGTCCATGAATGGCTGCAAGTGGTCTTCAAGTAGGTGAACTTAACCATTTCCAATCATGATCAGTTTATTGGACAAAAGGATCTGATCAATCAGTCATCCGGAAAAAAAATTTCTCACGGCTTATAAAAAGAAGCCAAATGGAAAGGACTGGAAAGATTTATTGCAAAAGATAGAGCAAAATATCAATTACTTTCGACTTAAAGAATCATTGGAATTGTCACATTTAGGATAACGTGAGATAAACTCTTGTATTTGATTATCATAGACCTCTGTCACATGGGAATGTTAGCCAACGTGTCACAGTTGTCTGTAAGTCTTTGTCTGTGGGAAGGTAATGCCCAGACAGGTATTTCTTCAGAGCGCAAGGTAGAAGTAGCTGGGAGTAGGATTGGAACTACCGACTGAGTGATCAAACACATCCCAGTGAAACATCTAAAGCAAATGTTTAGTGGAATTTGCCATATGCGGGCGAGCATTGTCATGCACCATTTCCAGAACAACAGGTGTTTAGTAATGATTTCATGCATTGCAATTTATGATATTTGCGGGATATGACTATTGAGATCCGTAATCATAAAGCGATGCTTCTACAGAATGAACTTCGTCACCTGCTCCAACAGGTCACCATCGATAAGAAATGGCCGACCTCAGCGCTGTTTCTTAAGGACGTTTTGTCTACTTTCAGAAAATTACTGATACCAACGGCGAACCATCTTTTTCTCATCACATCCGGTCCATATGGTAAACATAACTGACGATGGATTTTTATTGGTGCTTTCTTCTGTGTATTCAAAAACTTTATTAAGGACCTCGACCTATAGTCTGTGTATTTTCTATAGGCGGTTCACGGTCACATTTTCTACCTCGTTATTGGTTGTCTGGTACCAATAACGCGGTAGAAAATGTGACCTTGAACCGTGTACAGAAAATACACGGATTATAGCAGTCAACAGTAGAAGTAAGAACCAACATAATTTGCATACTACAATGACATTCATATAAGCGGTCGGGAAATTACAACTGCCGCATACAATAGCCACATCCATAATCTATCAGGCTTACGCCTTCACGTTTTGTTCCTTTTGCAGTGTTTTTTTTTTTTTTTTTTTAGCTTTGAGAAATTTTTTTTCCGGATAACTCGCGTAAAAACAGCCCACACTGTTATCGAGCCACTACCCACTTGTACAGTGCCTTGTTGGCAATTTGTCCATGACTTCGTGGTGTCTGTACCTTGCATGAATTCTTCCATCAACTTATGCAAATTGAAATCGTGACTCATGCGACCAAGACGTGGTTTTCTAGTTATCTAACGTCAAACCAATATGATCACGAACCCAAGAAATTCGTTATAGGCGATATCATGCTGTTAATAAAGGCACTCGAGTTGATCTTGTGCCCATTAAACCATATTTCACCGAACTGTCTTTATGGCCATGTCTGTCGTATGTCCTACATTGATTTCTGTGGTTTTCTTCTTGCTGTGTTACTTGTCTGTTAAAACTAACAATTTTACATACATATTGCTGATCTTGGTCATTAAATGGAGACATTTGGCCACTGCTTGGTCTATAGTGGAAGGTTATGTCAGAAATTAGGTATTCTCGGTACACTCTTGAGGCTTAAGATCTAAGAATGTTGAATTCCATAACAATTTTCAAAATGGAATATCCCATACATCTAGTTCCAATTATCATTCCATGTTCAAAGTCCCATTGTGTAGCTATAATCATATCAGAAGCCTTTTCACATAAATCACTTGAATGCAAATTAAGGCCATGCCAGTGCATTATCTGTTTATGTGTTTTACACGACACTACTGCTATCTGTATTTTACATAATGCTATTCCTGCAATGTGTAACAAATCCTTTTTTTAGTTGATTGGTTGTTTTAAAGAAATGTTCAGTTTTTAAAAGTACTTACATATACATATATATTTCTCTTTTTTTATATAGCTTTTGGATTTGGAGGTCTTTGGCGTTTTGCAGGACCATTTTCAAAGGTAAGTCTCTATTTTGAGTGTGTGCAGGTAAGCGTACACTTTTAATATTTTTAATGTGGAAATTTGCTTAGTGTAAATGATAAAATATTTCAGCATTTTAAAAAATTGAAACGGAAATTTTTGAACAAAATATGTATACTTTCATTTTTTTAAATAAATTATTTTAGATTATCTTAATAAAAAGTTTATTCAAAATTTCTTTTTAAAACAGATGCATTATTCTTTTCCCCTGTAGCTATCAATTTATAAAATCATAATTGACTAATGCAGTATTTTGCTATTTCATCTAAAAACAGGTATCAGAACAATAATTATAGTCTTGATAATATTATTGGCTTAATTTCAAATAATGCTATATCCAAAGCAAAGTTCATGTTGGTAGTTTGCTGTATTTATACAAAAAGCAAATAATTCTTTATTATCAAATTACTAAAACTTTATATCTTTCATTAGAATGAAATCTAATTATCAACATTTTTGATGGTATGAGATTCTTTATTTTTTTTTCAAGCAAATACTATGCATTGTTCAAAAAAAACAAAAAAACCCTTTTTTAATATTAACATTTAAGGTTAAACCAATTACTGATAATACTGCTTGAATATTGTGACAGGGATATATCTATTTTTACAGGAAATCCATTTGTTGAGTATATGGTAAGAAGTCCAACAAGCTTAATAATAATGCTTTATTCTACAAGAAAACATAAAATTGAACAGGTAGAAAAAAGATAGCTAAAGTGTACACAAAACAAGCACTTGCAGAAATCAACATGCAAGCAGAAAATTATTATTAAGCAACCACAACAGCACAAACTTAGACAGTACTTGCTGGGAATCAATATCCCAAATTGAGATTTGATCAACTATTCTTTCTTTCGAAGGGACTGTTCACTTCAGTTTAGAGACTATGAAATTAACTGGTTAAAAAGCTTCTTGAAGAATATTGTATCTTGATTCCTAATGGAGATATTGCCAAAATTCCAGTATTATTGAGAATCATTTTTCTTTGCCAAGGCCTGAGGATCATTAACCTAAAATCCATTAACATATCTGTATACAAGAAAGCATATAAGTTATTCGTAGCATTATGTAATAAAATGTGTTTGCCCACTTGTAAGTAATATGATGAAAAACATTATAATTATCTAGAAAATTGATACAATAAAATGCTAAATTTTAATTGAGGTTCTCCAATGTTTTGTATTGAAATTATGATTTGCATTACATTATAAATGTCTTATTGCAGTTTTTTTTTTTTTTTTTTTTTTTCTAAGAAAGCTGTAATAGTATTCAAAAAGATCATTTTATGTTGTTGTGAATTAAATGTGAGCATGTTTTAAATAAATTTCTGTTAAAAATGCAATAACACTAAGTCAAAAATTTGTTTTTCTAAATCATAATTTTAAATTATTCTTTGTGTATTGTTACTGTAACACTGTAAATTATCTTTCAAAAAAGATATTTTTGTATCCTTTGAAGATTAAAGTAAAATTAATTTTCAATGTATATTTATTTATTTATTTTTTTTTTTTTACAGACTACTACTTGTGCTACATCTACATATTGTGTAAGTAAACTTTTTATTGAAGTTTTACAAAGAGATTGCATGATTTCCATGAATATTGATATTATTGATTAAATTGTAAAAGGCAAAAAAAAAAATGTATAAAATGAGCAAAAGAAACAAAAAATTTAGAAAATAGTATTTCTTACTTGTTATTTTTGGTAATCATCTGGTTTGCCTGTATTAATATTTTCTAAAAAAATTTAGAAAATAATATTTCTTACTTGCTATTTTTGGTAATCATCTGGTTCGCCTGTATTAATATTTTCTTAAAAAATTTATTTAATATTTTATTTAACTTGGTTTCTTAATAGCTTCTTCGGCAAAATATTTTTAAGCTTCAAATTTTTATAGTCATATAACTTATACTATGACTATTATAGAAGCCTTGTGCCATTTTCTTCATTAGTCTATGAATCTCTCTAACTTTCTATCATCTCCTGTAAAATAATATATATGTATATATATATATATATATATATATATATATATATATATATAATTGAACTTTAAATTGAAGTAGAAATGATTAAACTTCAATTAAAGCAAAAGCTTTTTTGCTTTTTAAAAGTACAAGTAAGCAGAATCATTCGGTATTGATGTCTTATGTGTACTATATATTTTTTTTAATTTATGTAATGTCTCATAGAATTATTCAATACAAATTTCTCAGATTCATCATAAAATCAATTTTTAGTTTTACTTTCAAAGAGATTTAAATGATGCAAATAATAAATTTTGTTTCAGTCCAGAATTTTTTTCAGAAATACATTAAGTCTAAATTTTATGCTGTCTTTTGGATTATATTCCGGAAATATTCATGTCACTCTGTCTTTTAATTTTTTTTTTTAATCTATCTTCTGCTTATAAATCTGACCAAGTTACTAAGTTTTGAATATCACTGTTTTAGGGCATTCAACAGTTTCTTAATTTTAGACCAATCAGCATTGAGGAAATTCCAGATTGGCATATCTTCTTCAGTCATTTAATGGAATAATCTAAAAAAAAACTGTGCATTTTTATAAGATAGCAATATTTACCACTTTTTACAATTGCATCTCACAAATAAAGTATTCAGAGCAATGCTTGGTTTGATTCCAGTGGATGAAATCAAATTTTCTTTTTCAATTTTTGTATGATATATTGATGAAATGATTGATAGCCTTTCAAAATGTGTTTGTTTTCAGTCTCTCAAATCATTAATTGTTATGATTAATAGTTTATTGTGCTGCATTTCTTAGTGTTTTCTTCACTACTGACTGGATTTATCATCTTAATATTGAAGTGATATCCATCGGTACCGTCCCCACAAGTGATTGTATATTGAAGTACATCATAGCATTGATGAGTTTCGGCAACATTTGTAAGTGAATTATTTCTCTGAAGAAGAACAATATCTCTATGTTAGAATTCATCTCTGATCATAACAATTGCCACTGCGTCTATAGTTGGAGCTTTGCTCCTGCGCACATGTTCTCCAGCAGACATTTTATCTGCATGAATGACAATCCTGTATGAATCGGATGTCAATTTATATTTTGAGAAAATTTACTAAATTCTTTCTTTTGTGAAAAAAAACTCTTGCAGATTTGAAATAATGGACCCTTTTATGCCAATAAAAATTCTGCAGTGTGCATTCAATTCATCACTCTGTCATAAAGGAAATGTATTTTTAAGAATTCATATTAACTATCTGGGAACAAAAGCAGAGATCTGGCTTTATGATAAATTTATCACTTTGAAATATGTCATGAATTGAGCTGTTTTTAGTGTGGTTCGATTCTGTTCCGAATGATGTCATTTGAAAGCAAGAGTTTTATTTCTTGGTATCAGATAAATAATGCTTTGATTTGATGTTATATCCAGCAAGCAAAATTCTTAATGGCTCTAGCAGTTCTCCAAATTGAAACAGTTTAATTTATCTGTTGGTGCAACACATTTGCTTTTGTTCAATTAATTTTAGAACCTTACAATAAGGACATACTTCATCCATAGCTCTGATGTGAACATACCAGCTCAAACTATAATCTACAGCTGAGTTATATGGAAATGCAACGCAGTTTGTAATCTCACGATTGCTGAGCATGAAGGCATATTTGTCTCTGATCTGTTGTTTCTCGTTGACCTGTCACGTTGATTCTGTTGCGAACAAAGCAGATTTGAAGCTGCAGAACACGATTGTCATGCTCGCAATTGTAAACTACTAAAATTGGCTGCACTTTGTTCTGTTTTTTCCTTGGCATGTATTTTCAATATTCTTTGGCTTTTTCATTCGTTTCCTGTTACCCATTCTTTCTCGGTTTTATTTGGAAGTACTTGTCACATTGTTTCCACACTGCAAGTCTGACAACCTAAGTTTTATTTTCTGGGAGATGTTATTTTGATGAACTAAAGCAGATAGGTTATACTGAAAAAGAAAAAGGAAATTATAATAAAAACATATAAAATTTCAAAACATTAAAAATGAAAAAACATGAATTAGAAAACAAAGAGAAGGTACTTATGAAATATTTCAATCTAGATGTATTTTAATCTGATCGAACAAATCACTCTGAAGAGGTCAATTTTGCAATATAATTTGAATTCAAATAAATTTAATAGACACAGCTCAATTGCACTGAAAAATAAAAAGTTTTTTAAAGTGAATAAAAGAAATATATATCAACTGTATTAATGAAATGATAATAGTAATGGTAAATGGCACAACCCAATTCCAACACAGTGTCATAGGAAATAATTAAATCAAAATAAATTTAAATTTTAAGATAATTTAATTTAAAAATAGAATAGTAAAATATTTAATGTAATGTGTAATGTCTTTACATTCAATAGTTGATATTGTTTTCACAAAGGGAAAAAAAAGGCATTTTTACATGTCGCAGGCATAACATTTATAGGTACATTAAAGTATGTATATATTTAAATGCTACGTTGCATCAAAATGTCAAAGCAATCACTGACGAACTATTAGAGATTTGAGATTTTGAATGAATGAACACGAAATTACACTGGTGTGCAAAACTTAAGCAACAATGCTAATTTTAAGCAGATAGCCATGAAATTGCAGAAAAGGAGTTCTTGCGATCAGTACAATGAACACGTAATTTAAGAGAAAGGTCATGCGTATGCAAATATCAGGAACAAAACGTCACAGGCGACGTGAGCGTACGCAAAACACGTGCGGAAGACGCGCGCAGCTCAACACTACAATAAAAGGAAGGACGGAGACGCAATTAAAGACATTCGCTGCAAGTGCACGTGAGTTAATTCGTGAAATATGGCTAGCAGAAATCACCTGGACGATTTCACACGTGGAAGAATGATCGGAAAGTTGGAGGAGAGGCCTAGTGTGACCAGTGTAGCTGAAGAGTTCGGAATCAACAAAAGTGTCGTTTCGCGCGCTTGGAAAGCCTTCCAAACCACAGGTACAGCTGTGAGAAAGGTTGGTGGTGGCCTCCCCAGGAAAACAACTGCAGTGGATGACCGACATATCGTCCTGCAGGCGAAAAGAACCCGAAACCAGTCAGCAAGCGCCATTGCTCAGCAACTGTATGCAGCAACGGGGCGACAAGTGTCGCGTTTTACTGTGTCCAGACGCCTTCACAAAGGTGGTCTATTCGCCCGCCCTCCTGAACGCTGCATCCCTTTGACAGTTTCCCACCGGCGGCACCGTTTAGAGTGGTGCAGGGAGCACAAAAACTGGACATCTCATTAATGGAGTCGTGCCCTCTTTACAGATGAGAGTCGTTTTAGTGCCACAAGATATTCCCAACGCCAGTTGATTTGGAGAGAGGTAGGGACACGGTTTCATCCCAGTAACATCACGGAAAGAGACCGTTTCGGTGGTCCTGGAGTTGTCGTCTGGAGAGGCATTATGATGAACTGGCAGACTGAGCTCCACGTTTTCGACAGAGGTTCTGTAACTGGAGATCACTATTGTCAGGAGGTGATCCTTCCCCATGTGCGTCTGTTCCGAGGTGCCGTTGGATCAGATTTCTTTTTTATGGATGACAATGCACGGCCACACAGGACTCATGCTGTTGAGGAGCTCCTGGAAAGTGAAGATATCACTCGAATGGATTGGCTGGCGTGCTCCCCTGATGTAAATTCGATAGAACATGTGTGGGATGCTTTGGGGAGACGCCTTGCGGCACGATTACATCCTCCTGGGAACACCCGACAACTTAAACAGATGCTGATTGAGGGATGGGCACTCTTACCTCAAGAACTGTTGGACAATCTGGTGCTGAGTATGGAGAGACGGTGCGAAGCAACCATTGCAGTAAGGGGAGGGCATATCCCATACTAAGGAACATCTGCTTGCTGTTCTTCCTCTTGGACAGACAATCATGTGTAACGATACTATGAGCTCAATAAAGCCTTTTTTTTGTTTGATTCCATACTGTATGCATTGTATTCATTTCTGCGCAACTATGCTTTCGTCATTCTTTCAGAACAAAAAGCTGTATCTCATTTCTGAATTTCATGTCTCTCAGATGATTTCTCGTGAAGTTATGGCAAAAAACATACCTGTTGCTTAAGTTCTGCGCACCTGTGTAGTTATATATATTGGTCAGTACTAATAGTGAATAAATATTACAAAATTAACTTTGATGACTTTATTTATTTATTTTACAGTCGCAAACAAACCTTGACAATGCTGAGTTATTTGTGAATTGCTTGGAAGCCATGGTTGAAACCTGTTTGCCTGTCGAAGATGGAGAATTGCATGATTTGTCCCAATATCCAAGCACACTTAGTGTATCGTCTACTATGAATTTGTCTTCTTCAATGTCAAGTTTGACTCTTGGTTCCCCTACAGAAAAAGAACCTAACACAGAATACTGTTCACTAGTCAGTGATGGATCTTCTCGAATGAGACATGGATCTAGCAATCAGCTTTCCCGACAGCGCAGCCTAAAGTGTAAAAATTCCAAAAATGGAAAAAATTCTCATTAGTGAAATTTGAAGGAGCTTCAACTGGTATGGCAGTAATTATTAATCTTATTAAAAATGACTCAAATTGTGTCATGTTTATATATAAAAAATATGTATATTTTCATATGAATACTAAAAGACTATTATTAATTCAATTTTGTTCACAGAAGCCGAAATTTTCAATAGGGCACTAATCACTTTCCTGTTTATGGTTGAAATATCTAGTATCAAGCTTTCATTTTGTCACAATTTTTTTTGTGAAAAATGAAAACAGTATATCAATTTTTGATTTTCTAATGACTTATGCTTTAATTCATAATAGTTTAAATGAATTAAGCTAGGGGGAAAAATTTCAAGTTTTATTGAATAAAAACTTGAAAAATCAGAAGAATATTTATGAGTCTATAACTTATAGCTTTACTGACATATTTTGGTGTAATGCAAATCTACTTAATTACTACTTGGTGAAACAGCACTGCTGTTTTCGTATATGTTTCACAACATATGTTTAAATTTTAAATTGGCGTAGCATGGAATATTTAAAATAATTTTGTTAATAGATAATGTTATTGTCAATGTAAAAAAGCATGCAGTTAACTCATGTTAATTATATATATTGATCTTATTATTCTTAAACCCTCTGTGCTTTTGTAGATGGGTTTAATTCATGTAAATAGGGGTGAGAGAAAGAATGAAAGGTGGGTAATAATGAAATAAACGAATTACTCATGGGCTAAATTAAAATAAAATAATAAGTCAAAAATGATACGATACTTGCATACACATGAAAGAAATTGAAAAAGTATCTAATAGGGTGGGAATCAAAATCAAAGAATGACAAAGATTTCCAGAAATGCACTCATCCTTCCGCATCTCACCCCTTAGTGCGAGAGAATCATCTAAAAATGGTGATCAGTATCTCAAGATTCTGGAGCAAACAGTATGCTTTATTAAATTTGGAATTTTCTTTTACATTTTGCATGTGCATGTATTTTGATGTGGGCTTACACATGGAGTGAACGTAAAACTGCTCAGTACCTTCTTATATGTGACTTATGCTCTAGTGACAGACGGCAAAAAAACAAACATAATAGTATGTTTCTTGCATACAATGCATAAATATAAAATGCAAATGTTTCTAAAATTAACTATTTTACATACTTCCTATTCTTTTTATATTACCTGTAAATTCTATTTTAGAGTAATAGTTTTTAAAAATCAAAGCATAAAAATAATTTTCATTAGAGAATTAAAGTCTTAAAAAATATATAAAAAGATTTTTTTTTAATGTCATATTGCATATTTAACATTTTGTGAATCATTAATTTTCAAATGTTGGTACTTATCATGAAAACTATAACTTCATAACATAGAATATATTGAAATTCTCATTAAAATTGTAGAATTTAGTTGTATTTGTTGATTAATTGGATGGTTTAGACTGAGACTTAGTTTCATAATTTGTTTAATAAGGACCATTTATCGAAAGTAAAATTTAAAGAATTCGTTTAAATATTCATTGCCTATACCTGCTTGATCTAATTATCACTATGAATAACTTTAAAGAAAATAAATAATATTTAGTTGTTGCAACTTTAAAAATTCATTTGCACTCACTCGTATTGTATAGATTATTGTTCATTTCATGTTCTATTTGTAAATAAGAGCATTTTTATTTTGCATGTATTAATGGGAGATTTTATTAATTCAACTATATCCTGAACTGGAAATTGTTTTGAATCTCTTTTATAATTTTTTTTCTTCTTTTGAAATGAACATAATGTGTTTTGTTTATATTGTGCTAAAGAACCACTCTAAAATTATATAAATTTAAATGCATCATGTATTTTTATATAATGCTATATGCTTCAGATGCATAGACTTACATTGTTTTAATAAAGATGTGATGAATAGAAATATGTAGATAAAGTCTAATTTATAACAGTTATTGCATTCCAAGGGGGCAGAAATGACAAAAAATATGCTCATCCATATAAATTTTGGAGGCTAGTCTTACTCAATCCCACCAATTAAGACTTTTGAGTTCAGGGTATGAATGCATTAAGAATACATTGTATAAAATGTACCACAAATTTACTTTATATTGGTAGCAGCTATGAGTCATATATTCAGTATTACTTTTACATGTAGGTGATGTACATAGTAATTCTTGTCTTTGTATTTCTGTTCCTCCACAAATGTATACATTTAAATGTAAGAAAGATTAATATATATATATATATATATATATATATATATATATATATTGCTGAGAAATTCTTAAATCATTTCTATCTCCATTTTTGTTACTATTATTTCATTTTTCTCTTTGTGTGACTTTTTTTTTTCAAATAAGGGTGATTAATATTTCATTTTGTGCTTGCATTGTAGTGTAACTATGTATGTATAGATTGTATATATTAAGATTATTAAATCATTTATAACTTCAGGACATCTTTACATTTTACTTTCTGCTGCAATGGGATTCATAAATTTTGCTAGGTGAAGAATTTTTCTTGTGTGATTCACTTGCATGTAGAGAACTATAAGCTTCTATTTTCATTTATGTATATTTTGAATTATAGTGTTTATCTCCCTTCATACTTTCTCTAGATGCTTAATAATTTTTCCATTTTTTTAATATAAAAATATCAATTTTGCACAAAATCACAATGAATTATTCTGTTGCATATAGCTTAGAATTTCCAGTGTTTTTTTTATTTATCTTGTTGTCAGTTGTTTCTGTGATTTTCAATATTATTTTGTTTTAATTTTCAATCTGTTATGGATATGGAATTACTTTTTATATACATGATATAAATTAAGCGTAATAAGGACATTTTAGTATGATAGAAACTCAATTGTCCATTATTTTATTTTGCTTCAAACTAATTGCATTAAAGTTTAAAATATAAGAAATACAAAATTATAGATTTTAATGATTAATAATTTGATATCATGAAGGTTTAAATATCTTTAAAAAGGAGGTGAAATTACTCACCCTATTCTTATGGACATTTCTTTAAGGTTTTTCCATATTTATATAAAGAAACAGATTTGATTCTAATTTAATTCCTGGGAAATAAACATTGACATCTTAATCATCCAAAAAATATTTGTTTTCCAGTGTAAAATTTTAAGCAAATAATCGCAAAAAGCTTTACTGTTTTTCACATATTCTTCAAATTTTTACCTTTTCTAAAGTGCAAAATACTACTTTACAAAACATGCTTTTTGTTTTGTAATTATTTTTAAAATTTAAATGGAATTAAAATGTATTGCATATTTTCACATGTAAATATTTATATTTGTTTATAGATTTGTGGAGTGCATGTTGCTCCAAATGTTCTTTAAAAATATGTATATAGTGTCATACAAATCAGCATATAGACATATTAATGTATATTAAAGTAAACATGCATTTCATATTTTTGTATAAAGGAATTCCATGAGTTGTGTAACTTGTAATCCTTTTTTAGTCGTGATATTTGTAAGGGTTAAATTTCCTGAACTTCTACACATATGTAAGCAATATGATTTCTACAGGAATTTAATCAAAACGTCTTCTAGTTTCAGTCAAATTCTGTAGTATTGCGCACAATAAATCTGCAATCTTACTGTGACAAAGCACATCTAAAACTATTAAGAAATTACATTTTTTTAAATGTTGCTAAATATCTCTGTGGTGCTAATTTTAAATTAAAATAACTTCATCTTTATTATTGTTATTTAGTGCATATTTATATGCGGATAATAATGTTAACTAGCATTTGCTGAGAATTATATATATATTCATGTTTAAATTTTTCCTTTAATAGGTTCAGAGTAAATTGAAAAGTTCTTTTCGTAATGAAGTCACATTAACTATGAGCTGTAGCAATTTTTATCAATTTATAAAACATTATGGTACTTTGCACAAATAATCTATGCTAATAGTAAGCAAGCAGTAAATCATGTAGCTGTATTTCTTTAAAAACTATTGTGACTAACTCGAACTTTCCAAGTGAAACTGTGACATTTGTACTAAATCAAACATTTATGAGCTGTTTATTACATTTGATTGTATTTTATGATGAAAATAAATTATAATGAGGTTGATGTCTATAACTCTGTTGAGCTTTATTATATCTAAAATAATATATCCAATTGCCTCAGTTATAAATAAAAAATTTTAAAAACTGTTATATTTTAAATTAGCTATATGCTTTTTCCACAGTACAAGCATTGTAGAATTTACTAGTTGCTTACATAAAGCAAGTTGTGTTTTTATTTACTCTTATTTTAATGAGCTTATATAAGGAAATAGGTTAGCCCTTCTGTTGCATTTTATCTGCACAATCTTCTCTTGTGATTCATACTTCTTATCTATGGTGTTAATATATTCTTTGTAGATTACCATTTTTGATGGCATGATCTCATATTGTTGTTTCCATTTCATAAAGTTGCTTCTTCTGTTTGTATAGTATTTTATGTATTGCATTTTTTTTTGTTTATAATTTTACATTAGACATTAGCACAGCTGTATTGTCCTATTGATATTGTATTATATTTTTGAGTTTTTCATCATCAAATGTGAAAAAAATAAAGGATAAAAAAATCTAAATATATGTGAAATCACTTTATATTCTCTTCTGTTCACTGTACACAGCAGGTATGATTATTAAAATTAATTCTAAATATTTTTTTAATTATGGACAAAAGTTAAATTAGGACTCAGTGTAATTGTGACTTTATATTCTTAATCATTTAGAGTTTCGTAATTCTTTCAAGCAGAAACTACAAGTGAAATTAAAATTTAGTTAATTTAAAAGCAATGTAACTGTTAATTTTAAAAAAATTAAGTCATGTTCATAAATGCAGATATTTGCAACATAAATAATTTATTTTAAATTTTCTTGTTTTCCCATAAAATTTCAAAGATGTGCACATAAAACAGATATTTTGTAATGCTCTTTTGAGAATTTCTTCGTTGCAATACAACATATTTTAAACAGACAATTATGATAAAGCAAAGTTAACTAAAAACTTTAAAATAAAAAAACTTTTTGTTCTGATACTCAAAGTAGTGCATGTGGTGAGGGTTTGGCTTGAAGACTGCTATTTAATAAGCAAAGTCTGGTAAATTATCCTCATTAACAAAGGAGATGCATTATTTCAGAAATAAATTTATGTCACCTACATATAATTAGAGTTTTTTGTGGAGAGGATGTGTACACTATGATTTATTTGGCCATAATTGGAGCATGGTCCTGGTTAAATATGCATAACATTTGCATTACAGATCATTACTGAATTATCATACTCTGAATGGAAATATTTCTGGTGAATCTTGTATTTGCCTTCAAAATTTATCAAATTAGTTTCCAATTTTAATCATCGATTCTTCTGAACCAGCATCCAGGATATTTGTGAAGTGAAATCAATTAAATCTTAAACTGTTTTAAATTTTTGATGAAATTTGTTTAAGGAAAGTCTTTGTTTATGCATGTGAGCATAACTCAGAAATGTAGATTTTAACACTAAAATTACACATCTAACGAAATTCATCATATTAAATAGTTTCTTTACCTGTCTGTATGTGAACGCAATAGCTGCAAAACACAATAAGCTAATTAAATGAAATTTGTTATGTGCTCGGTCAATCATCATTATAGATCAATATCAATTTTTTCCCCTCATTTGGTTTGAAGGTCAACAATGCATATTTGATGCTCTTTATTATACTACAAAGTCAAACAAATTTTCTAGATTATGGAGGTAAAAACGAAAGCAAGGTGAGATGTTATTGTATACTATATAATAGTAAAATACTTTTCTTAAATATAAAATTCTGTTGTAGGGCTTATTTCATTCTAACCATTCCACAACTGTGGATATTATGCTTCTTTAAAGACATTGGAAAGAAAATTGCATGTGTTCATAAATTTTTTGAAAATATTCCAAAAATATGTTAAAAAGCAAACACTAATATATATATATATATATAAAATTACCTCTTTTTACTTTCTCGCATAGAAAGTATAGAGAATGTTATTGTAATCATCAAAACATTCAAAATAGAGATTTTGATGGATCTCAACGATTTTAAACATCTAAGAGTTCGAAAAACACATTTTTCGCATTATGTCTGTCTGACATTCTGTGAAAAAAATTAATAAAAATGCTTTGAGTTTGATGCAATTTGGTATATGACTTTTATACCAAATTCATAAATTTCCATTAAATTTATGAAAAAAAAACGAAATCCATTCAGAGGAAGGCCGAAAATAAGTTAATACGATAAATACAAAATTCAGAGAGCTAGATGCATGAATTTTGGCACACAGCTTTAACGTCTAAAATATAACACAATAACTTAAATATATGAATTTTAATATTTGATTTTGTGACTACTATTGTATTCTGTGTTCATATCTTGGCTTCAATTGGTTGGAACCAATTCGTAGAAAACACAAATTCTATTTTTCAGTACGTAGTACGTACATGTTAGAGATTAATCCCCAAGAATCACGTAATAATTAAATAAAAATGATAAATTCATGCCAAAGATCAATATTTCATCAATATTGTTCATTAATGTTATACATGGAATTCGCGACCTTGCTCAATTGCACAATTTTCTACAAAAGGGATGAGATAATATATTTATTAGATCATATACAAGACAGTTTTAGGGAGACCACTCCCACTATTCATATAAGTAATCAATTTCTCTGAGTGGAATACAATATTTTAAACATGTTCGATTGATTAATTTCTTGAGTAATGCTTTCCCATACTCATTCAACTGAATAATAACCACAATGACTGCAGTGCAGAAATAAGGAGGCAACATTATAAGCAATTGAAAAGAACGGTTACCTCATTGCACAATTAGAATGATTTGAAGAAGGCACCTTGCATTGGATAAATTATCGGGAAGAACATTATGCTCGTATTAACCAGTTTTTTTTATTGTAACAATAAATTTGCTGCTTTTAACAAAGATTCTCATTTATTGATGGAGGGCGAAATGCAAATTATCCTTTATCAGGTGAAAATAAATTCAGGCATGGCTTTTTTAAAAAAAGTAATCAGCAGGCTAGGCAGCATCACCAGGATTTCCTCCTTCCTTTCATTATTTAATCGTTTCCCATTACTGCAGTTTAATACACTAAAAAAGTCTTGTCATCTTATTATTGAGCCAATATTACTCCATTCCCAGTCATATATTGATTTAAGAGAAATTATTTAAATCCTCATTCCATTTCCTTTTTATGACATTTGCATTCGCAACTAGGGTTTTTCTGGATGCTACATATTCTATCAATCGCTAGTTGTAACGTTGTGGGAATCAACTAAAAAAAAGACCACTGCTCTGTTCATTTCTTCGCCATTTAAGATGTTTCGAGTTAAAAATTTTTGATGCAAAAGACATATCTGACTTTACAGCAACAAATATATAGTGCTAATAAAACTTCATTATGAATAATTCTATCATATAATATGAAAAGAAAAGTTTTATGACAAAAAAATACCAAAAATATTAGTTAATTGAAAACGAGTATCAATTTTAAAGATACCAATAATATTTTTACAATTTGAAAACAGAAGTCATAAAAAGGCGTTCTCACGGTCCTTGAAAATTCCTGAAATTTATTTTGCTGTATTTGCGATCCTGGCAAAATATTTGCTTTTTTGGTCAGGTTCTTTAAAAATTACAGAAACAAATATTTTTTTTTTTTTTTGGAGAGTAGAGGGCATAGTCTCCCTGAAACTTTCACATATATTCCCAAATAAAGGTATTATCCCCTCCCCACATCAAAACGATGCTGTTTAAATAAGGCTGCGTATATCACCAGTACTCAGATGTTTATTTTCATTCCCGCACATAAGCGTTTTGTCTTATAGAACGTAAAACAAAAGCGCATTATGTATTTTAAAAACCATTTTTCGACCAATTGAAACCAAATTGCGATACAACACTGAAATTTTAATGAATGAGTCATATACCAAATTTTAGTTATTCAAATCTTCGTTTTTGAACTGACGTCGCATTTACATGCATAAAAGTATACAGATAGGCACAGGTTAATCCTTAAACGGATTTAGGATACATTTTAGGTTCTGAAACTGTGTACCAAAATTTATCATGTTTTCTTGCAGATTTCCTTGTAACTGGATTCTGTCCCAAGATTTGATAGAGATCTACAAATTTGGTTTCAAAACTACAAACCAAATTTCAATAATCTAGCTTAAGGTACTTTCGAAGTATCGCCATTGCGGACTATTCACATAATATTCCAAAAATATAATTTTAAGAACAAGCAGCTAGAATATAATACTATTCATTGCTATATTCAAAATGTTTGAATATAAAATTGAAATTGTCTTTGAAATGTATAGTGAGTTATTATTCGTATAGCTTACGAAAAAAATCAAATTTATTTTCATAAATATTCCCACACAACAAATTTGTTGAATAATTTCCCTCAACAAAATTCTCGCATTTTATTTCATTCAGCATTACCTGATATATTAATGATGTTTCATTAATATTTCTGACTTATATTAATGTCTATAATTTAATGTTCAAAGACTTCATTTGCATAGATTGATTGAAGCATTCAATCAATTTTTACAAATGAATTTACGCACTCAGTTTTGAGGAGAAAGAAAAGTTGAATCTAGATTTGCAGTTTAACTTTCATGAGTATTCATTCCACTATTGGAAATATTTCAGAAAGTTTTTATCAATCTCGATAGATGGTTCATCAATAAATATAAAGTTTTTTTTTACTTATTAAATATTTTAAAAAAATTTCAATTAAGTAATAAATGTGGATAGTTGTAGCCTGTATACTGAAAACATTTCACTTACAGATGGCAAAATGACATCCACAACAACATTGCACTTATGTTTTATCTTGTGCATATTATTTATTTGCAAATGAGAAGAAAAGACTATCTAAAATCTTCAAAACATTTTATAGAACCAGATGGTAAGAATATGCAGCTGTTGTTGAATGAACAATCAAAATATGGGATGACTGACTTTGCAATTATTTGAGTATCTCTTCCAGTGGATTATTTAGCGATTTTTCACAGAAAGCTCTCTTAGAAAAATTCAGAGATACATATGGAGGGACAGTAATTTGAATGTTGGAAAATGGTTTTAAGGTTTTAATGGTTCATGATTTATTCAGATTGTTTTCGAATAGTATTTTACTATTCCCCTCCATGGACAGAAGCCATCCTTCATGTGTAATCTAAAAAAATGACTTCCTCACTTGATTCCTAGCAGATTAGGCACTTAGCTAACCCTTGAATTAATATGCTGAAACCAAATTGCAACATCTTCTAATAAATTGCTACACATGGCCAACGTGCAAAGTTTTGGGTTGTGTATGAAAAGCAAACAGGCATCGACAGCTTCTTATGAACAGTAACCTGGTTTCACATCAAAGATTAGAAGTAGAAAACAGATGACACATGAGAGGATAATCATAAAGAAACAAAAAGTCCTCAAGATTAAGATGCCTGTTTTAGCATCCACTTTCTATGAACAATAGGGATTTTCGTTACATGCGCGGAGAAGGCAGGGGAAACACAGGGAGATTTTAAAAAAGAATTTGCCTCTTCACGCAGAGTGTGGGAAAATTAGACTTTTAGCTGATTCTGCAATTTAACAAAGCTTCTCTTGAATTAATTAAGTAGAGTCAGTGGAATTGGATTATGAAATAAGAGAATATTTTAGAATAAAGTTACCATGGGCTAAATTAAGATAAAATCTTGAAAATTAATTAAATTGAAATTGGAGTTAAAATATCATATATATATATATATATATATATATATAACATAATCAGAACCTTCTAAGTAACCATTTTCCAAAGAAAATTTGCTTACTAATAGTTTTGAGTCTTTAAAATTCTACTGAGCAATCTGAATTAAAGTTACAACTAATGATTTAATAATATCTACACTATCATTAAAATTATAAGCATAGTCTTCTGCAGGTAATTAATCAAAGATAATCATATAGCATTCACATGAATAGTTTACAAATAACTCCTAAATATTACTAAGAAAGTTAGGTTAATCTGATATTACAGTATTAATTAACTAATATACATGAAATATGTAACTTACTCATTGCACCAATCTACAATCAAAACATAAAATTAACAGTATAAATCTATTATAACAAAAGGAAACAATATATGTAATAAAGCAAGAAATATGTACTGAACAAAAATACAATTTGGATGGTAAAATTCTATAGACATACATAATCAGATAAAATTAAAATTTCAACCAATCAAATCAATGCAATTCAACTAATTTCAATCAAATCAGTTTATTCAAAAATATGTATGGTAATAATAAATTCTGAATACTCATGATCCAATTATTACTAACATACAACTGCATCAATTAGAAATTCTGAAAATATGAAATAGTGAATTCCACTAATAAATAATACATTTGAAACAAACAATCCAAAAAAATGACTATGAAAAGATAATTATGTCACACAATAAAATGGTAAGGAAAATTTAATTTACCTCAGGATCAGGGTAACAATGAAATAAATGAGTGAGACACTAACTTTGGATAAATAGGAAAGATTAAAAAATATATATATTTAAAAGGCTTTTTTCCTTTAAAAATAAAAAAATAAAGAGCAAAACCATATTGACTCCAATTTAAAATTAAGTATGTCAATGATTTGTCATAACATTTATAATTATTAAATTGTGATTTTAAATCAGAATTGCAATTTTTATTTTTATAGGAGTACAAATTGCCACTTTTATCTTGCATAAAAATATATTTAGAAATGATTTGGTTTTTAATAATTAACAGTCAAATTTCAGACTACATCTATCTTATTATAAATGAGTAATGTATTTAAAATAAATAACACACATAGTAATTTCTGCTTAATTATAGCATTAGTCAACACAATGCTAAGAAAAAAATCTCGCTTATATTTATTTTTTGACAAACCAGCAACAGGAATATTAGAATATAATCAAATATTATTTCATAATATAGTAATTTAAAATACATTATTTTAGTAGGACAAATTTAGTGTTTAGTATTGTTTAATTAATGATAATTCAATTATAAAAATAAATATAACTATTTATAACATTTTAATGCCTTACATCTTTAGAGACAGAATGATACATAGACACAAAAAATACACTACATTTATGAGAATAATACCTTAGTTTCCAAATATGAAAATCCTAATCCTTATGGCATATACACAGGGATTAATCTGTGAACTCGACTACGGCATATTGGACAGTATGTCGTATTTATCTGCTCTGAACAATGAAAACACAAACAAGCATGTCCACAATCTAAAACAATTATTTCTACATAATTGTCTAAGCAAATAACACATTTTGGACGATTCTCGTCTACTTGTGTTGTCCCTGAATTTTCATTCTGTCTTTTCAATTTTCTTGCTTCACGACATCTTCTCAAATCTCTTGCATGACATATTCTTCGCCATATTTCAGAGAAGCTTTTCTTAAAATAATATCCTAATAACACTATAGTTATTAATCCGAAAATAATTGTTGTTCCTTTGTAAAAACTTACACGGGAGCTAATTTTCTTATAAAGAGAATCATAAGTCAAAGGTGTTAGGAAGTATGTTAAATCATCATCTGGAGGAACCATTATCAAATTTCCATTTTCACTAGTTAGTTTTCCTATAGCTGTCAAAGATGTATCTTCAAGAAGCAAGTTTTCAGTGTCCTTAATACCAACAGTATGTTCCCGAGAAAGAAATCCAATTATTGCTTCACCCAGAGATTCATCATATTTTCTATAGTCATTGTAAACTTCAGTTAAAACCAGTTCCTCAGCTGAAAAAGGTTCACTAATTTCTACAGATATTTTCTTCTGAAATAATTTTGATTTCCCCACTAGGCTAAAAGGCACACTGGCAATTTTACGATTAATATTGTTGTCAACTGGGCCCCTAAAATGCAAAAAATTAAGTGAAAATTTCTTATTAGCACTTTATATAAGTTTCAATGCACAATAAAAAAATTTTTAAAAAAAGAGCTTCCAGTTTGGATATACAGTTTATAATTTGAAATTAGAGAAAAAAATACTTCTAAAAAATATATTAAACTAAGAAGACATGAAATCATATTTAGAAAGAAAATATTACAATATTTTTGTATCATAACACATTATGATAGAATTATAGTAGAGTTTAAAAGCTTAAAAATTAAAAGAATATGCAATTTAAATGCAAGAAATATTTTTGCTCCTTGTTTAAAAAGAAAATATAACAAAGGTAAAAAAGGAACATTTTGCAAAATAAGAACATTTATTGCTACTATTTAATTCTAAATAAATATTTTATAAATATTGCAATCTAATAAAGTAGTAAGTAAATTTATCTAGTTGTGGAGAGAGAAAATTTTAAAATGACAGAACTACCATTAGATTATTTATATATGCAACTGTTTTCAGTCTTGCAATTATGATAATTTTTATCTTAAAAAAAGGTTTTAAAAAGTTTAGAAAGAAATTTTTAAAATTTTGAATATTTTCTTATTTTAAGAAACTTTTCTCTAATTTTAGGTTTATAAGAATTGTTTTTGTGTTTGATAACAGATAAGATGGGCATGGCTTAACAAAATTTTAGTAATTCCTCAGCTTTTCCTATATGCTTTTTCATCTTTCAGAGGGGAGGAAGGGGGGAATTGACCACTCAAAGATTTTTACTATTTATTGTATCAAGAATCTTTATTCATAATATTGTAAAATATTGATAGAATTTTAGAATTATATCCAAAACTACTTATTTTTTAAATCCTCTTTTGGATAAAAGTTTGGAAGATTATTTGTTAAATAATTGCAAGGCTGAAAAGAGTATATAGTATAGATTACTAAACAGAAACAGTCACAGATAAATAATCTAATGGCAGTTCTGTAATTTTAAAATTTTAATTCTCCATAATACAAGTTAATAAGTTTACTTATTTTACTGCTTTGTCTGAAAAAGCATCCTAGAATCAGACATAATTACATCATACTTTGAATTTGCATCATAATTATAAATTTCATACAAGCTAAAATCAATAAAAATTAAATGGAAATTTTAATTTCAACATTATTTAAGAAATTAATTACACAGCATAGAAGAAACAGTTTCAAAATCCTTAACATAATTCTTTCATACAATGTGAGGAAAATGAAAAATAATGAACTTACCAAACACGTAAACCTGGAATCCAACGTACTTTAAATTCATTAGTTATTTTTTCTTGCAAAACACCTCGAAGAAATGGAGAATGCTCACTTCGTAAGGGTGTTGAAAGTGCTTTCACTTTACCAGAAATGACAGCATAAGGAATTGTACCACCACTATCTTCTAACTTCTTTCGTAATTCACTATTCATCTCTATTTGTTTTGCTTCCTGTGAAAATTTGAATTTTTTAATGGCAAGCAGCATTTTCATAATAAATATTTATTTATTAATATGATTACTTAAAAAATTACTTAAGACAACCATCTGATCATTTAAAAAGAGAAAGAAAAACGGACTGTATTTCATTGAGAAGCGCTGAAAAAAAATTCAAAAGCAAATTTTTGATAAAATAGTTGAAAATAACAAGATTAGCAAAAATAAATTCATGTAAAAAAAGTTCCAAACAAATCTGAGTCAGTATAACTTACAAGCATATTTAGTACTACGATTATATAAACTTTAAAATTTGATCATTTTAAGTATAAATAAAAGATGAAAAAATTATAATACCGGTTGAGTATATTTTATACGAACCTTAAGGGCTTTTAAGCAGTTAGATCCTTCTTTGTAAAAGCTATAAAAAATACCGAAACAACAAATATCTAGTCCTATAAGAGCACAGGTTTCTAAAATCTTTTCCAAATCCATACTCAAACTTCAAACTCTTATAAACACACCTAAATATAAATTAAATTACCAAAACAAATGAAAAAAAATTGCTTCCACGGAGAAACAACAATGACGTTGCCACCAGTACCTCGAAACTTGCATACCTAATATCAAAAAGTGCAAAAATGAGTTTTCTGCAGGGTTTTTTTTTTTCACAAAATGTCCACGCCCAAGATCTACTTTCTAACAGTAATTTTTTTCAAAAATTGCTAAATTTATTTCCAATATATGAAAGAGTTCTGTCCCAGCCATTCCAGATACATACTTCATTCAGCGATGTTCTTCTAAATAATTCAATATTCTTGCAGGAACTATAATTTATTACAGTAAATATTTATTCGGAAATGAAAATTTCCTCGAATCTTTAAACTTAGATTACGAATTATTTTTCAAATTAAACTATGTCAGGATCAAAACAACTCTACAAATTACCCATGTCTTCTGCTACTCTCTTAAAAAAGGTAAACATTTTATTCAGTTGATGAAATGTATTATTTTCAATTCTTGATTGCTAATTTCATATAGTTTAATGTAATCATCTTTTAAATTCAATTAAATATAATATTCTCTATAATATTTTGTATCTATATTATTTTTGAATATTTGGACTACAAGTGTTATGTAGAAATCCGTTATATAATTTCAATAAATTTTCGTTTGATGAAATTTCTCTCTATATTTTATTTTCCCTGTATACGAAATATTGTTGAATTTTCCAGCTGACATACTAGATTTTGAGGTAAAAGTTCACAATTGATTGCCCCATGATTTTTTAGCAATTTTTTTTTACCCCAAGATCGGTTATTTTCGGTCGGTAACCCAACAGTAACGTCAATGAAAATAAAACATTATGGAAACCAGAAGTAGTGCTTCATCGCTGAAATTTGTCGCCAATCGAAGGGGCACCCAAATTTACATTAGAAGCAATTTCGATAATAAAAGAGATCTTTAATTAAGATATTAGCAAATCTGCTTAAAGAATAGGGGGGGGGGGTCTAATACTGTAGATCGTGTAAGCGGTTTTAAATGGATGTTCGGTACCGTCGGGTATTGGTAGCTTATTTGACAGAATAACGGGCAGTTACAATACACGAAGAATATATATTTATATATGCAACAAATAAATCAAAAGTTTTTGTAGCATTCAGTGTTCGCTTCTATAATCTTTGCTAATATATGTTGCACTCTATATTGTCTTTTTCAAGAAAATTAAGTCTACATTCAACACTTCTTGCATTCGTAGTTTTGCAGATAAATTTGTTAAACAACTTCCACATTTTATAAGCTGTTGGTGAATTTTCTTCTACATATCAAGAAATTTTCTTTACTATTTTGTTATGGAGAGAAATGAAGAAATTGTAATAATTTTAATTTTAAATACACTCAGAGTGCATAGCATCATTAAAAGTACTTACATATTGCTTATTTTTGCTCTTCCTTTAGGGGCCTTAAAAGTGCTTATTTTTTCTTTTTGACGATAAAAAAAGGTTTTTTTACCATGCCATATGGTAAGCTAGTTCTTCCGATTGTATTTATCTGTTTTCTTTGAAGTGTCTGATCTTTTAATATTTGACAGATATCAATGAATCAGGTTAAGAGGTCATTAAAAAAGAAGTTTTTTTCTGATTTTATAGAAATATTGATAGTTTAGGAAAATATATATATCTGCCATTTACTTGACACTTCTTTCATCTCTTTCTGCTTGTTCAAATGAGGGGAAATCTTTTTTTTTTTCTTTTAGAAATTGTTTTATTTATTAATGGAAACCCACTTGAGTTAATTATAAATTGTAATATCTGCTCATCATTTCTTTTCTTCATGTAATTACCCTTTTGTGGTATATTTGCTAGTTATTTTCAACATCATTTAGTAAATCATGATTAATGAATTATTGAAGTATTTTTACTTCAAGTAATTTTTGTGTAAGAGTTTAGAACTTTTTAATAATATACTGATAAATGTATAATTAATTCAGTGTAGACTTTCAAAAATGAATGTACTGAATGATTTAAGTCTTCCTAAAATAAAAGTGAATCAAAATATTTTTGACACTGTAAGTCTTTTATTACATCTGCTAAAATACATAAAAACTAAATTAATGACAATAACTTTCTCACATATTAAGTTTTTGAAGAGAAAGAATTGTTATCACCCAGAAAAAAATGAGCTTTTGCTTAATCAATTTAAGATTCCTAAAAACACATTTTTGGGTTTCTGTGAACACGATAACTTAGGAATGCTTTAAGTGAGAATTTCTTAACAACAAACATCCAGATTTCTATAAAATTTGAATGAAATCCACTTCCAATATTTTTATTGGTCTGTTCGCCCCAGTGCAAATGAAAACAATAGCATCAAAATGTAAAAATGATAAAATTATTCCAAAGTTTAAGCATCTAAAGTAGAGATAAAGATCAAATTTTGAAACAAATAAATTGAGTTAACAGAATGTTGGTCTGCATATTCTGACGCATGTAGACACAATAAAAAACATAACAGGTGAATGAAATTTGATAAAATATGTTCCTAAAATTGTAACTCTGCCAAAAACTTTGGATTCAATTGGCTATCAAAATGCATACTCGCTTTTTTTTGTTTCACTATACTGTAAAGCACAAAATGCTCATGTGTGGGATTCTGAAAAAAAAAAAAAAAAAAAGTTGAGTTCTTATGGCTTTGACAGCTTTGCACAAAGTCTCAGGCAAAAATAGGAGTGATTCACTTTTGCTAGGGAGTATGTAATATAGTCTTGGGGAATCATTTTCTGCTTATTTTACATTTGTTTCAAAGCTTATTAAACTATTTCTTCAAATGTCTCAGAGTTACAACCCACTTTATGCATATGATATATCTACAAATTAGTACAACTTTAATTCTATTTTTTTATTATTATTATTCTGGTAGAAAATTCCTCAGTTGAAATTATTTCTTCTGTAAATTGCTAATGTCCATTCAATCTTTCTAATAATGCAATATAATTTGCAATTGATAGGTTAATGCAGGTATAAGAAGGAACAAATTATTTCAAGTCTTATATTTCATAAAAGAAATATCCAACAAAGTTACTAGCTTTTCATCTGTGATTGTCAGTAGCTTGTTTTCAAAATTTTGGAATGTACAATGAGCAGATTTTCAGCAAGTTATGCATCAGTAAGATATGTTGTTTTGGCAGAAAGCAAATAAGCATGAAAAAAAAGAAACATATTCAGTGTTGTAGTCGATCAGAAAGTATAAAAAGATGAAAATGTTTTACTCGTGGAGTTTATAGATTTCTTGGTCAAATCATTTTTATACCATTTCAAGAATTTTAATATTGGAAAAATGAGATTAAATTAGGGGGGGGGTCATTCTTTTTCATGAACAAGCATCTGTTGAAAGAGGGTTTAGCATTATTTAAAATTGGAAATATGAATGAAAAATATCATATGTTTCACCACATATAGTTTATGACCTCATAAAGCAATTTCTCAGAATCCACTGAGTAAATATTATTAGAGAATGTTAGAAACATCAGTAAATTAAGAATATCTCCTATTTTTGGGGAATAGATTGCAAAGGGAACAGCTATCAACGACATAAAGAAAGTTGGCCTCTTATTTGATATTTTTTCTAAAAGAAATATCTTTTAGGGAAGGAAATTGCTGAAATTAAATATAAAGCTAATGCATTACTCTACAAGTCATAAACTTGTCACTACTAACAAAATCTAATGTTTAAAAAATATTTTAATAAAAAAATAACATTAATGAACTGAAAAATAACATTAATAAGAATTTAATGAACTGAAAGTGTTTGTAAAACTTTCTAAAAAGAAACAAACTTTTATTTACACATTTTAAAATTAGCATGATTTTCTAGATTTGTTTGCTTATTTTCTTAACTTTTTTTTAAAGAATTGGAATGATAATGAAATAGAAGTATAATATTTTTTCTCCCTACTAACTGTTAACTGTTTTTTTAACTACTAACTGTTGTGTAATTAAATAGTTTAAGATATATGATGAAAGTCTTTTATCAAGTTGTTTTAAACAAAACTTGCATAAAAAATTTTAAATAATTTTTTTTTCAATATTGGTGAAAAATATTCAGTAGCTGTTGGTAGTATTTTATATTTGTATAAAATTGTACACTTTCTTAGTTAAATCCCAATTTAATTTATTTCAATGAATTTGTAGGTTTATAATAAAAAGGTACTACTCAAAGATTGATTTTATTTTTTCTCTAAAAGTGCAGAAAAAGTACTTATAAAGTATTTATTTTTTAAGATAAAATTTATCTATGCACCCTGATGCTTATTTAGAAAACAACTGAAGCTATTGGAGGATGATAAACTATTAAAATTCATCTGTACAAGAAAAGTTTTAAGAATAAACAATTTTTTTTCACCAATTTGCATTCATAAAAATTTACAAATATTAAAGAAATGAAGAATCCTTTCTTTTTCCCACAAATAAATATTGCAAGTTTTATAGAAAAAATATTTTCCCAAATATATATATATATATAATTACACATATATATAATTTAACTGCTAGTTTCTAACGAAAGGTAATTTATTTTTTTAAAAAAATCACTAATATTTAAAGAAATATTAAATACTTTTCCTTAAAATGATATTTCTTTTCAGACCCGGTGCCTAATAAAGTTTTTACATTATCCCTTGGATTTCCAACGCAAGCATATCAGAATGGCCTCAAAATCTGCTGAATTGTATGGGAATTTTCATGCAAAAACTGATATGTAAGTCATTTATTAAATTTTATATTTTATTATATACAAATTATTGATATTATCTTTTTAAATTCCTTAATATAAATAGCCAATTGTAATAATTTTTGAAGTTTTTCTATAAAATTTGAATAATGCAAATTGTGTTTTTCAGGTACAGTACTCATTTAATTTTATATAATGTTTAAATATTTTTAGAATTATTTTTCTTTAAGTTAGTGAATTTTGTCTTTCATAGGATATTTTAAATTTAGTTTCTTGTTTGTTTGTGTGCGTGTGTGTTTGTGTGTGTTATTGTTTAAAAATGTTCACTGCAAAAGTTAAGAAAAGAAAAAAAAAATGATTAAAGTAATTGACATTTTTATTGCAAAGTTTTATGTTTTTTACTCAAGGAATTTCAACTAAATTCTTGTATTATCTGTGATATTACCCCAAAATATGTTCTATTGATTGATAGATGCTTAACTTCAATTTAAATATTGTTTGTGAATATCTCTTCAGTTTATATTATTCAGGTTATTTACGGTCATTTTAATATATTATTATTGTTTATTTCATATTAGTGAATCATTTTTAAGAAATTAATTAAACATTAATTAACTAATCATAAGAAATTTAAGATATTAAACTTTTGATATTTATTTTCAAAATTAATCATGATTCAAATTAATTTAAAAATAAATCATTATAGATTTATGATTAATTAATAATTTTATTCATTATATTTGTCATATATATTTATTTGGTATATTGTTTACTTTTGATAAAAAATTTTAATGTTGAATAAAACTCTTAGGTTGTAAAAATAATTACTTCATATTATAAATAAATTTGAATTTCAAATTTAGATACAAGGGCCTTACTATTGAAACTCAGAATTTGTCGCTATCAGATGAAGATTTTGAAAACAATCTGAAAAGTAAGTAATGATAATATTCTTCTTGCTTTTTTTTTCTTTATTTTGTTTATACTAATATTTTTAAATATATTAATTATAAATGCTTTTTTTAGTTGAGTTAGTGGTGATATTGTAATATTAAATCTAATATATTAAAATCTCTTAACAACTAGGTAATTTCTCACTTAAACAATGAAAACATTTAGATATTTTTTCCTTCATTATATTAATATGTTTATTTAAAAGATTCTTGAAGTGGTTAAATCTTTTCTGCAGATATGAAATTGAAAATTTTATTGATTTTTTTTTGTATAGTATTAAATGTTACTTTTAAATAGAAAACATTACTAGTTAAAATACATATTACTAATTAAATTTATTTTTTTAAATATTATTTTGCCTTTGTAATGAATAGTATTTTGATCTGTTATGAGTCATTCAGTCCATAATTAAATGGAAAAATTATTAATGATGAAACAAGAATGATGGAATACTTAATTTTAAGCATCACTATTCTGTTAAAGATAGGAGACATAATAAAATGATTTATGGGAATGAGTGGATTAGAATAATTTACTGTATCAGAGTTAAAATCCATGAATTACAAAAATTGTCAATTTTAAATTCATCAGTATGAATTTAAAACTCAATCTGACAAACAGAGATTCAAGATTAGAAGCATAAACATTGCGTCAATTTTTTTCATATATCAAAAATATATATTATTTATAAAAATAAATTTAAAAAGTGTTTTAAGACTTAATCATCATTATCAATATTTCGACAATAATAATATTGTCTGATATTCATTTTTCATGTTACAAATACTATAAAATTAAGTTAGCACTTCTGACAAAATAATTTTTGTTGCACTCTGCATTATCCACTGTTTTTATTAAAAGGCAGTTAATAAAAAGAGATTTTTTAAATATATTTGAAAACAAAATATTTTAAAACATAATTTATTAAAAATGACTTAGATTTTTGTAAATAGTTCTGTGATTACTCTTATTATAGTCATTATAATTATCTAATGCAATTATTATTATTTTTCTTATTGTTATTTCTAAACTTTTAGATTCATTAATGGAATGGATTAAAACAGATATTCGAGGAATATGGTTCAAAGTAAACATAGCAAATTCATCATATGTTCCTATATTAGTAAAGGTAATTATATTATTATCTAAACATTTTGTATATACAGTAAAATCATAATTTTCTCTTTCTTTTGTATTAATTATTGCTATTTCTATAGCATGGATTTCTGTTTCATCATGCCAAAACTTCTTATGTAATGCTTACTAGATGGTTACCAGCTGATGAACCTAATTTACTTCCTCAATATCCATATACTCATATTGGTAATTATTATACAATTCAGTTATATTGCATTTAAGATTTTGATATTTAAACAAATTCCATATTCTACCACTTGCCAATTATGGGTTCTAATTTTTTTTTATAATGTACAAATCATTACATTTTTTATTAATTAATTATTATTATTATAAAATAATTTTTCTCATACATTATATAGAAATCTATATGTAAGTATAATTTTAAGGAAGATCCAAGAATTTAAAATAATGTTAATTTGCCTTCCATTTTTTTATTGGGAATCTTTCTTGTCACTATTTTATCCTTGAAATTTATTTCTAAAATGTGTCTAAGACCACTGAGTAAGTAAAAATAAGGAAATTTAAAACAATGTTTGGTGACAGCAAGATCACAGTTTAAAAAAAGGGGTTTAGCTTGTATTTTGTGGAGGGGGGGGAGTTGATTGGAACATATCTAATATGCTGATCCAACATATTCTGAAAAGATGATACTGGTTATCAAGACATTATTGGGAATATAATTTAAACTTTGTGACTGAAAAGAAAAATTGCCATACATATATTTAACTCTTTCACTACTGATCTGGCCAAACCAGCTGTGGAAATTTTACCCTATCAGGTCAGTTTCTGTTTCAAATGAGGGGTGCAGGTTGTAAAGCAAAAACATCCTTTCTGACAATTTGTTTACGTCCTGTATTCTTGTTTCAAACAGAAATCGACCTACTAAGGTAGTATTTGCATATCTGATTGAGCCAAATCAGTCGTGAAAGGGTTATACATATAAAATGAAAGTAGAATGGTTACTGATAATCTAAGAAACTTGTGCACAACTACTATGAATATTATTAGTTAATATCTGGCTAGTATGCGCTTTTATTAATTGAAAAGAAGACTTATTATTCAATATGTAAGTATGATTTAGAAGTTGAATTTAGTCCAAAAATTGTAGTAATTTTTTTTCAAACATAGGTTACACTCAACTGATAAACCCATTAATTCAATTTATCCATTAGAATTCTATATTGAGAAAGTAATTTTAAGATTTATTTTGAATAGGTGGGAATTGACAATGAAAATTGACAATGAAAAAACTATTGCTGTCATATAATGGATGGTATTATTTCAAATCAACTTTAAAATATCAGTATTTATGTTTTTTTTTTTTTTTTTTGCTTTTTTATGATTTAACTAAGAAAAAAAAATGTCTTCATATTAGAAGAAAATTTTATTTTGCTCCTGTATTTCTACTTTAGATATCAAACATTCTCATCAAGAAATAGAATGCTAGAAGTTTAATATTTGTACAAATAATGAAGAATAACATAATATATTATGTCATTTATGATTTTTTTATTTATTGCAATTAATGCTGTACTAATTTATAAGTATAAGGAGGTATTTAGTACATTTATAACATTTTATAAAATTCAATATAACTGTTCAAATTTTAAAACATACCACTATGTCACTACGGATAATCTGCCAAAATTAATTTCTGAATTTCAGACATCGCGAATTTCCTATACCTTTCATCAGCCATAAAAGTGTAAACATGTTTTATGTTATTAAAAATGTATTTATATTATTTCCATCATAAATAAAAGTAGATTGCTGTGCTAAACGATTTGCAGCTTAATCC
This sequence comes from Argiope aurantia, assembly GCA_026543865.1. NCBI lineage: Eukaryota > Metazoa > Arthropoda > Arachnida > Araneae > Araneidae > Argiope > Argiope aurantia. The sequence continues at coordinate 1,149,997 of JAPMOR010089840.1, forward strand.
ACGTATTATCCGTGCATAATACACAGGAAATTGCAGTAATAATTTGTTCCATATTTTATAAGTTTTGTGCAGTTGAGCTGAAGACTCTGTATTTTATAAGCAAAAAGCTTGTAAAAAAATTGTACATTGAAAAAACCCTTTATATCTTTCTAATATTGTGTTATATTTTAAATGTAAGTCTTGCCCACAGTAAATAAAACTATTTTTAATTAGTTATGCAAAAGTAGATAAAGACATTATGTTATCTACTTTTTTGTGAAATGGAGATATCTGAAAGTTGAAAAGAATACTAGTCAGAAAATATTATTATTTTCTGGTTGGTCCCCTAAATGCTCTTATGACTGCATCTAGTTCAAGCACATTATTTTGTATGCTTGAATTTCAAAGATAATTTGTTTCAGCCTTTCTGGAGAAAATCGGAAAATGTGCAAATTCGAAAACGTCCTAACATTGTGTATATTATGATCTTATTCATATTTTTGCTTTTGAATAATAAGTAATTTGAAAAAGTAATATGCTTCAGATAACCATTTTTTGTTTTTGTTTCTTTTTAAGTTGCTAAGACTCAGTAAATTGAATATTCTTTGTTGTCAGTGATATTATATATTATAGTACCAAATATACTATCATGGAATTCTTGCAGTAATTTATAAAATTAGCATTATTAACTAATAATAGTATTTGGTGATTAACTAGGAGTTGGAGGAATGGTTATAAATGACAAAAATCAAGTTTTAACAATACAGGAGAAATATCATCAAACACCTCATTGGAAGTTGCCAGGTGGTTACAGTAATCCTGGTAATTATTTTTATTTATGAAATTTATGTTCTTTTTTAAACTTTATTCTTAAAATAATAAATTAACTGTAGTTGTTAACAGCTGTATTTGACAGTGTATAGAATGTGCTGAATGATATATGTATATATTCTATATGTTTAGCATCCATGAAATTAAACATATATTTTAAGTGGGAAATGTTATCATACATATTATTGACAACTGATATTTAAAATTAAGTTTTATTCAGCTATATCATCTTGAGATTAATCTGAATCATATTTAGGACTATTAACTGCATTAATAATACATCACTTAACTTTATCCAGGTTGTCATTGATTATACGGTTTCTTTTTCATGTTTTCAAGTGTTGAATTCCTCTTGAAAGATTGAAATTTTACAATTATTTACATATTTTTAATATTGACTCTTATCTGAACCTTATCTTTCTATAGATGTACCAGATGTTTTTGAATATATTTAGTATCATTTGATTTTCAAATTTATCAATCCATTCATTCCATTTTCTCTGTTCAAGAATATAATTTAAATCTTACCAATTAAATGATTTCATTGTAAGGACATTTGATTATTCACTTTTTTGTAATTATTTATAATATTTTTGACTTTAGTGATATAAAAAATCATCATAATTTATCAAAATTATAATGATTATAAATCATCATAATTTATCTTGCAACCAGATTTGATTTTCAATGAAATAATCAAATATTTCTTATAATTTCAGTGGATGATTTCTAAAACATTAATAATTATAGTACTTTCCACCAATTCCATTATTTTAATATATAATTACACTTATATAATCTTTTAAATAATATCATTTTACTACTTTTAATTAGTATTGAAAATTTCACACAATTTGGAAATTTAATTTGTAAATGTTTTATTAGTCTTAAAAGTGTTTCTCAGATTTATAAACTTGTTACTTTCATCCAATTTCATATTTCTTTAAAATGGAATTGGATTAGTATATCGACAAATAAAATAATATAAAATTAAATGAGTTGTATATGTTATTAAGAGCGTATTGTATTCTCAGAAAAGATCTATTTTGTGAAATGTATATTTGTTATTGTAAATGTAGTGTTATTCTGCAGGTGAAGACTTTGGTGACACTGCTAGGAGAGAAGTCTTTGAAGAAACAGGAATTGAATCTAAATTTGTATCTGTTGTTGCTCTCCGACATCACCACAAGCATATTTTCAGCTGTAGTGACATATATATAGTTTGCCATTTAAAACCTGTCAATGAAAATATCACAAAAAGCAATGAAGAAATTGCAAAATGTGAATGGATGGATGTGAGTATATGAGTTTCATATCACAAAGGATTCTATGTTTTCTTTTAGATTTTTACGTTAGCAAAAATAGTAGCTTTCAGAATAAGGATATTGTTAATTTTAATTTTATTTATTCCTTCCATATATAATTAAGAATGCTGTATTCTTTAAATTTCAAATTTAATTATAAAAATATTTCTTTTTGTTTTTTTGTGCATGATTTTCAGCTAATTATCATTTTTACTATAACCACATTTTATCACTTTTAATGGCTTTGGTTAAAATTTTAACTTAATTCTGTAGAATTACACATAACCAAAGCAAGATAAACTATTCCAAAACTTAATACATCTCATCTAATTATTCATAAATATGTCAACATTCTATTATATAATATATCAGAAATACTCATAACTTTTAAGATATGATATAACATAAGATGAATATAGTAACCAAACAATGAAAGCTTTAATAAAATCATTGAGGAAGACATTCAGATGTTTCATTTGTTTGGAAGAAATATTATTCGGCCTTTATTTATCCATGGACATTTAAATGAAAAATTACAAAACATTGGGCCAACTAAGGAACACATATCATGAAAAAGTTCTTCCTTAATGTCCTTAAAAAGCTCTGGTCTGTATGAGAATTATAATCTTGAAGCATACATTAAAAAAATTAGTAATATTCCCATTATTGCAGTTAATTCTAATAATCTCAAAAGCTAATATTTGTAGCTGCAGTTGCAGCTCTCTTACCTATAGTACTGATCATACAACAAAAAGTGTGGGATTATTTTGGACATTAAATAGATGAACATTTTATTTTCTTGCAACATACACATTGATATTAACTGATAATTATTATGAATTTATGGTATTTGAAGTCACTTGTGAACCTGAGATTCTAACTATTTCGCTTTTCTTAGGATAATCTGTGATCCTAATTCTTAGGATAATCTTATGATCTCGCTCTGCATAATCTACATAGAGAAGGAAATGCTTGTTAAAACAGTTATAAAAATGAAAAGTTTTACAATCATTGAATGATACTATAGAGAAATAAATATTTAGAAACAAATCTGCTTTCTAATTAATGCATTATTTTAATTAAATCTTTAGTTTTAAGTAGAGCTTCTTAGCAATCTGATATTTGATCCAATATTTGAATTTTTATTTGTATTAAAAATTTTTATATTCTGATG
>JAPMOR010089840.1:1153384-1181182 GCA_026543865.1 Argiope aurantia
ATATATATATATATATATATATATATATATATATTATTTCTTTCTATGTACAATTAATTTGAAAATATTTTAAAATCATTTGATATAAAAAATTTGCATTTGACATAGGTTTCATCATTAATTTTAATTTTTGGCTTTCTTTTTATTTGCAGATTGAAACCTACAGAAACCATCCAGAAGTTACAGAGTTTAATAGATTTATTATGGACGCTTTTTTAGAGAGTCAGAGACTCAAAACTTCTATTGCAGCATCTTCTATTTTATCTTTTAGAAAAGATTGTTATAACAAAGTATACCATGTACAAAGTACAGATAATTCCTGAAAATTGCTAAAGTTTTAGTAATTTTAAAGTTATAATTTGACTGTCTACCTCAGTTACTAATATGATGTGCAATTCACTTGTTTCTATTGACATGCTGTTGATTTTCAATATTATCTGAACACTATAATTTTACTATATAAATAGTTTATAGATAGTTACTTTATTTTATTATTATTATTATTATTTTGTTAAAAACTTTTACAAACTGTTAAGTTTTAGAAAAAGATTTTAAAATCACCCCTGTCTATAATGCTGCTATTCAAATCATTCAATATAAATATGAAACTTAATGCACATTATGTTAGCAATTTTGGAACAATTAATATATTTGTTGACAATATTCATCACCACTTTAAATATTTGTATGAATTTTATAGCTATTCTAGTTTTCCATTAATTTCAAATATGTTTAATTTTAAATTACAGTATGATCTTCTTCCAAGTTCATAAACCTTTAAGTTACTCATCAAATGGCTGCCATCCTGGATAATGCCAAAAAATATTTAATTTTCATTTTGTAAGCTTGGTAGTTAAAATTTTCGGAATTATCAAATTTGGTCTCTTCCAGTTTAAAAAAAAAGTACTCTTTCACTATGGTATGAATATCTATTATCTATTAAAACTAGTAAGGGAATTTAGAAATATGTTTTATTTTATTTTATTTTTACATTTCTATGTCAAGCTTTATAAATATTAATGAAATAATTTTTTTGTTATTGCATCAGAAACCATCATCAAATCTGTGATTTAAAAGTTTTAGATTCCTGAGCTTGAAAGGCTCTTTGTTATTTGTTGATTTTTAAAATAATTTATTATTGTTAAATACTTATAAATTGAGATATTTTAATGTATTGTTCATATTTACTACTTATTTATGTACTGATTGCATGATAATCATTTATTAAAAGTGACTTTGATAATTTTATTGAATTTGTTTTTTAAATGCCTTCATCATGAACATACTCATACACTCTTATTTTTAATCAATCTTGTGTATTTATTGCTGCAAAAGAACTTTGCAAAAAGAAAATCTGAGTGACATAAAGCTTGCATAGTTGTTTCTGAAATCATGACACATTGCAATTTATTTATTCGAGTAGAATTGTATGATGTTGTAAATAATGTTTCTATAGATTGGGAAAAGAAAATATTTATATCAAATAATCATTGAAAATTAATAAATAATCGTTTCTACTAATAATAAAGCTAAGTGAGTGTGTGTTTGTGCTCTGTGACTTTGATCATTTAACCTACAGCTACCAAATTTGGCACATCATATACTTTGGAGAATAAAAATGTGCACCTTGAAACAATTTTTTGAAACTTTAATTAGAATTTTAATTAATTACAAACTAAGCCTTTTTTAATTTTTCCATGGTAACTGCAAAAATATAATTGCACCAAAAGGTATTTCACATTTTCAAAAATTAAAAAAAAAAATGTCTTTTCAATTGTACTAATTTACAAGTCGTATAAATTTTCCCAGAATTTTGAAATATTTTTTTTCTAATTTCCAACTATAAATTATTTTGTTGCTCTGAAATTCAAGCTAAAATATAAAATATTTCATTAAATATTTAATTCCTTCATTTTCGAAAGCCAAAAAAGATTCTCTTTCATTATTGAAATTAAAAAAGGGTTCTGTTTAAATCTGTGGAATTTACTGGATGAATAAAAATGTAGGTCTACAATATCATAAGATTCAGAAGATAGATAAACTAGACATTTATATTTTTAATAGTGCTACGATGTTACGAATCTACGATCTACGATGTTTTCCATTTGAAAAATCTATGTACAAAATCAGTAGAACATATGAAGGATTATTAAAATAGCGTGGCTTTAATATCTGACAATTTGAAGAAATCCTGGACTCGAGATTATATGTAAATGTAAATACATAACCAAAACTAAATATAACTAATTTTTCTGATGAGCCAGCTGATCGCCAAAGGTTAATAGTTGAAAATAAACCAGACTCTAAATGCAGTCATTTTTTATTCAACAAACCCCAAGATTCAAAATATTTTTAGCTTTATTACTTGAATGAATCGCTGTTTTCTGATAATATTTTTGTGATAATATTAAAAAATACAAAATGAATATAAGCGGAGGTAAAAAATTTCTCTATTTCTTCGATTTTTGTTAAATAACGTTGGAAGATTATTTTACAAATTATTTTTTTTATCTAAAATAATTTATGTAATTTTACTGAAAAGAATGCTTAGTCCTAATTTGCTGAGATTATAAAATTTCTTTGAGGTTTATTATCTAAAAACATAACAAACTAAAAAATATGTACCATTTTTTAACTGTCTGCAAATTGCAAATGCTAATATGATGCAGCATCAGCATCTTAATATATTTGTTCCAGTTGTGTGTGTGTGTGTGTTTTTCATTGTTATTCCTTAATGGTAGTAAAATCTTTTGTTGAAATCAATATTTTTATGTAAAACTGATAAATTTTAGTAATATTTCAAATCAGAAATCTGAACTAAATATTTATAATCAAAAATTATTTAAAATATAGAACTGCAGTAATTTTATAACATACCTACAAAAGCTCATAAACGTACTGGCAAACAGTGAAGCGATTCGAGCGCAGACGCCAAAAGGCATTAGGTCGCCAAACACTATCAAAATTCACTGAAACAAAAACTTGGTAAAATATCATTTATGGACAACAACGTTTATAGTGATCAGTACATCCAAAATGCTTTAAAAATAAGACAACTTTATAAGTATACAAGGACAGCAAAAGGAAGAGACCACACAAGACAATTTGTATTATTCATTCATCTATCTATATCTATACTTAAAAATAAAGCTCAATGTGTATGTGTGTGTGTTGGCGCTCTACAGGCCAGGTCATTTGACCTACAGCTATCAAATTTGGGACATGTATACCTTAGAGTTCGGGAATGTGCACCTGGGGTCCCTTTTTTGAATTTTTAATTAGAATTTTAATTATTAATTAAAAACTAACTTTGCCTCCAAAAAAATCTTCCATTTTCCCCACCGCCAAATGAGTAAGACTTCAGTTCCCCCCCCCTCCAACAGTAATGAGGCTAGGGTTAACATTTTTCAGCCGATTATTTCAAACGATTCTGTTTATTTTCTTAATGTTTTATGCATTTAAAATTAAACATTGTTAATTAATCCATCTTTCAGATTCATTCTGATGTGCTTTTGAATTAAAATAACACAGAATAAGGAAAATTAAAAATTTCTAATCTGCATAGCGTTACTCCAACTGGCGTAGAAAAATTCACGCATGCGCATTGTGTTCTGATTGTTGACATGACAACCATTATCAATGGATGATTTAAATTATTTTTAGGTTAGTTGCATGCTTTTGTAATTAAATTGTATTTATGTTAGTTATATATATTTTTGTATATGCGTATAGTTTTAAGTACATCGTTTTTTAAGTAGTTTTTTTAACTTGTTTTCAATGATTTAAATTATTTTTAGGTTAGTTGCATGCTTTTGTAATTAAACTGTATTTATGTTAATTATATATTTTTTGTATATACTTATAGTTTTAAGTACATCGTTTTTTAAGTAGTTTTTTTAAAACCTGTTTTCGACCGATTATTTTAAACGATTCATTTTATTTTCTTAGTGTTTGATGCATTTAAAATTAAACATTGTTAATTAATCGATCTGTTCATGAGGAATCTGAGAAAATTTTGTTGACAAATTCTTGAGATATTACATAAATTGAGAAAGATAGTCTTTAGTGCCCATAAAATTTAAACGCTCAGTGACTCTGTTATTAGTAATCATATTATTAAAAAAATGCTTTGTTTCAGTAAAAAATATTATTATATTAATTGCAGATTAATTCTTTCCACTTTAATTTAAAGCATAAATTCTACGAGAGGTAATAGAAAATTAGAGAGATACATATTACGTTATGACTGAAGGCCTTTATAATATTATGAGTGAATTACACTGGTGTGCAAAACTTAAGCAACAGGTATGTTTTTTGCCATAACTTCACGGGAAATCATCTGAGAGACATGAAATTCAGAAATGGGATACAGCATTTTGTTCTGAAAGAATGACGAAAGCATAGTTGCGCAGAAATGAATACAATGCATACAGTATGGAATCAAACAATAAAAAGGCTTTATTGAACTCATAGTATCGTTACACATGATTGTCTGTCCAAGAGGAAGAACAGCAAGCAGATGTTCCTTAGTATGGTATATGCCCTCCCCTTACTGCAATGGTTGCTTCGCACCGTCTCCCCATACTCAGCACCAGATTGTCCAACAGTTCTTGAGGTAAGAGTACCCATTCCTCAATCAGCATCTGTTTAAGTTGTCGGGTGTTCCCAGGGGGATGTAATCGTGCCGCAAGGCGTCTCCCCAAAGCATCCCACACATGTTCTATCGGATTTAAATCAGGGGAGCACACCGGCCAATCCATTCGAGAGATATCTTCACTTTCCAGGAGCTCCTCAACAGCATGAGTCCTGTGGGGCCGTGCATTGTCATCCATAAAAACGAAGTCTGATCCAATGGCCAGTGGCGGCTCGTGACCAGTTGGGTTGGGGGTTCACTAGTTCACTGGAGTAGCTGGACGGGGGGGGACATGCTGACCGTCCTGAAAGCTACGTTTTTGAAATTAAAAAAAATAATAATAATTAATGGCTTTTAATTAGTAATATTCTGATGATTAAATAATTTAACTTAGCATTAAAACATAAATTATAAAATTTTAAATACTTTATATGATGATCTCCATTGCAAATCTGCTTGTATCTCTCCTCCACCCCCAACTTAAATCTTGACCACGCTACTGTATTAGTTTACTAGTTAAAAAACAATATATTACTGAAACATAGGGACTACTTTAGCGGGTTTTCTAGTATTATGAGCATTAGATTTAAAGCATAGATACATATTAAAAGCAATGTAAGAAGTTATAAATTGTAAAAAAGCTGTTTAAAAAATACTCACAGCGAAATAAATATCAGGTTTCCTTATTTCCTTTGGCAACAGCTGCTGAAAGTTTGTATGTAAAGTCCATCCTTCGTTCTTTTTTTGAAGCGAATTTGTCTATAACCCTTTCGTTAAGGTCCTCCATTTTAGAAATCATTTCTTTTTCGATAGACACTATTGCAAGAGCATTGAGTCTTTCCTCATCCACCGTACTCCTCAGGAAGGTTTTAATCCGTTTTAAAGATGAAAAGCATCTTTCAGCTTCTGCGGTTGTCATTGGGACAGTTAATAGCAGCTTCGCCAAAACAATCCTCCAAGTTATTTTCAAGCAAAAAACTCAAGAAATCCGTTGCTTTTTTAACATTTTCGAAATCATTCCTGTTATAAATTATTTGCAGCTCTGTTTTTAATTTACTTTTGTTTATAAAGGGGTACATTGCCATAGTTGTATTTAAAGTTTCTTCTGGAAACAATTTTTTGTAATTTGGGAAATTTCCCCCCTTTAAATAAATTGGCTGCTACTAAATGCCCACAAAACTCAAATCTGTCTTTAGCACGGATTTCCTCTAGGATTCTTTCTTTGCTGACTTGTAACATACAATCCAACAAATCATTTTGTATTTCTTTCGATGTACCCTTAAAAACAGAAGCCGAATTCAAATGTTCATTTAAAACATTATCAAGAGCAGATGTAAAATTTATTAAGCCTCTAAATATTCCAGGATTTTTTGATGACGTCGTTTCATCATGTTCTCTGAGAGCCAATTCAAATTCACCACAAAACTTTATACAATCAATTATTCTTGATAACACGTAGCGATTTTTTCTGACTTGATCGTTTTGTCTCTCCGCATTTCTCCGAAAAGCTTCATTTAAGCTGCTCTCTAATTTCAATTTTGCCTAAGACTGAGAGGTCGAGACAGGCATTTAGATGGCTCATGGACTATTCATGTTTTTTAATTTTCTGTGACAAATGTGATAAGTCGCATACGCCAGTTTTCGTCCAACTACTGTCACTTCCTTTGGCGAATATTAAGCAGGGAAAGCAATAAAAACGATTATTGAAATCGCATCCGCATATCCAGTTGTTCCTGTCGTATACATTCGTATTGAAAGAACGAGTGTATTCTTTACCTTTCACGTTTTGTTTCTGAACAATACTTAAAGCAGGAACAGGTCTGCCCAATTTTTTAATGGCACATTTATCTTCAAATGGAAGTGTTGAAATATTTGTTTCCAAAAGAAATTTTACTGCATTCATGGCTAAATATATTAATACTATGCTTATAATTCTAAAAGAACTTTTATAACTATCCGTCACTCGCTGTGGTCACTCGCTACTAAAGTAGATGCACAAAGAAAGAAAAAAACAAAAAATTCATTCTGCCTAGAATGTCCGTTCAGTCAAAACCTGTTCTCAATTTCCTTTAAACCCCCTAAACTACATTCCAGAGAATAACAGTTCCCTTTATACTGAAAGGGGAGGTTTTAGATCTTCAAATGTACAAAGTAAAATATTTTCCCTGTCATCGGAATGGGGAAAAATTATCCCCACTGTCGCTAAATTTTCCTTTAGCGACAAGTTCAATAGTTTTTGCTCGGATTAGCCAATCATGCTTTCCGATTTTATCACGTGCACAAGCGAAAAATATACTTGGGAGGTTCAGAGCTCCAATTTGCGCATCTTTGCCCCGATGCTATAGGAGCGGTGTTTGAAATGATTTACGCCGTTCTTTAAAAGGCGCTATAACTAAAAATAAACCAAAACAGTAATATAGATAGTGGTTTAATATTGATGTAATAAACCTCACCAGGTATTTATTTTTTAGGGGGTTCACTGAACCAATAGCAGGAGCCGCCACTGCCAATGGCACATCGGAACAGACGCACATGGGGAAGGATCACCTCCTGACAATAGCGATCTCCAGTTACAGAAAATCAGTCGAAAACGTGGAGCTCAGTCCGCACGTTCATCATAATGCCTCCCCAGACGACAACTCTAGGACCACCGAAACGGTCTCTTTCCGTGATGTTACTGGGATGAAACCGTGTCCCTACCTCTCTCCAAATCAACTGGCGTTGGGAATCGCTTGTGGCACGAAAACGACTCTCATCTGTAAAGAGGACACGACTCCATTGATGAGATGTCCAGTTTTTGTGCTCCCTGCACCACTCTAAACGGTGCCGCCGTTGGGAAACTGTCAAAGGGATGCAGCGTTCAGGACGGCGGGCGAATAGGCCACCTTTGTGAAGGCGTCTGGACACAGTAAAACGCGACACTTGTCGCCCCGTTACTGCACACAGTTGCTGAGCAATGACGCTTGCTGACTGGTTTCGGGTTCTTTTCGCCTGCAGAACAATATATCGGTCATCCACTACAGTTGTTTTCCTGGGGTGGCCACCACCAACCTTTCTCACAGCTGTACCTGTGGTTTGGGAGGCTTTCCAAGCGCGCGAAACGACACTTTTGTTGATTCCGAACTCTTCAGCTACACTGGTCACACTACGTCTCTCCTCCAGCTTTCCGATCATTCTTCCACATGTGAAATCGTCCAGGTGATTTCTGCTAGCCATATTTCACGAATTAACTCACGTGTACTTGCCGCGAATGTCTTTAATTGCGTCTCCGTTCTTCCTTTTATTGTAGTGTTGAGCTGCGCGCGCCTTCCGCACGTGTTTTGCGTACGTTCACGTCGCCTGTGACGTTTTTTTCCTGATATTTGCATACGCATGACCTTTCTCTTGAATTACGTGTTCGTTGTACTGATCGCAAGAACTACTTTTATGCAATTTCATGGCTATCTGCTTAAAATTTGCATTGTTGCTTAAGTTTTGCACACCAGTGTATATGACTATCAAAATATGAAGTTTTAAAATATTTTGATGAAGAATCTATTAAAGTTGGAATTGCGTAAAATATTTAATTATTAAAATTTAAACGAACATTAAGATTGGCGAACCGACTGGTCGCCAAAGGCGGCTAGTACTTATAATAAAGCTCAATGTGTGTGCGTGTGTGTGTGTGTTGGCCCTCTGCAGGCCAGACCGTTTGACTTACAGCTACCAAATTTGGTACATGTGTACTTTGGATTTCGGAAATGTGCACCTGGGGTCCCTTTTTAAAAATTTTTAATTAGAATTTTAATTATTAATTAAAAACTAACTTCCCCGCCAAAAAATCTTTTCATTTTCTCCACCGCCAAATAAGTAACGCATCAGTTTTTTTCCCACTATAATGAGGGTAGGCTTAATATTTTTCGACCAATTATTTCAAACGATTCTGTTTATTTTCTTAATGTTTGATGCATTTAAAATTAAACATTGTTAATTAATCGATCTTTGAGATTCATTCTGAAGTACTTTTGAATTAAAATAAAACAGAATAAAGGAAATTAAAAATTTTTAATCCGCATAGCGTTACCCCAACTAGCGTAGAAAAATTCACGTATTTGCGTTACCGTAACTGGCGTTGAAAATTCACGCATGAGCATTGTGTTCTGATTGTTGACAATTATTTTCAACGGATGCGGACTTGATTTAAATTATTTTTAGGTTAGTTGCATGCTTTTGTAATTAAATTGTATTTATATTAGTTTAAGTACATCGTTTTTTAAGAAATTTTTTAACTTGTTTTCAATCGATTATTTTAAACAATTCTGTTTATTTTCTTAGTGTTTGAGGCATTTAAAATTAAACTTTGTTAATTAATCGATATGCTCATGATGAATCCGAAAAAATTTTTTTGACAAATTCTTGTGATATTACATAAATTAAGAAAGATATTCTTTAGTGCCAATAAGGTTTAAATGCTCCGTGACTCTATTTTCAGTAATGCTATTATAAAAAAAATGCTTTGTTTCAGTAAAAAATATTATTATATTAATTGCAGATTAATCATTTCCACTTTAATTTAACCCTTTAAAGGGCCATTTTTTTCTAGTCATATTATGTTAAAATATTTTTAGGCTTTGAATTAGAATAAGAAAAGGGATTCATTTAACTTATTAGATAAATTTAATTTGATTAATTAATTAATTTGGTTAATTAATAATTAAGTATCAAATCAAGACACATCATTTTGTGTAAAATAAAGAACTAAAGCATCTAAGTTTCGGTCTTTCTAAAATAATTTGTCAGAACTTATGCCAACCTACATAAATTCATACAAAGATTGATAAATTTGGTTGGAAGCATACTTCCCACTGCCCTAGAAAGGGTTAAAGCATAAATTCTACGGGAGCTAACAGAAAATTAGAGAGATACATGTTACGTTATGACTGAAGGTCTTTAAAATATTTTGAGTGAATTATATGACTATCAAAATTTGAAGTTCTAAAATATTTTGATGAAGCTATTAAAGTAGGAATTACATAAAATATTTAATTATTAAAACTTTAACGAGGATTAAGATTGGCGAACCGGCTGGTCACCAAAGGCGGTTAGTTTTAAATAAAAGTAGAAATGCCCAGGATTGAAAAAAATATTTATGGATATTTATTGTTTTTAAGTTTTTTTTTTTTTTTTTTAAATTGTCAGGACCATTGATTTATCAAGCATTCATTGAATAAAGTGTTCGTATGGTTCAACAAAATAATAAAGTTTTCAAGGTTCAGCGAAAGATTTAGATCAGTAATAGGCTGATTTTCTTAAGAATCAAGACTTGCAAAGTTTCATGGGCTGATGGTGGTTTTTTTCCTGTCTTTTCAATATCATCGTTGTTCTAAAACTGCATGCTGTGGTATCGTTGATTCATCTGCACATGACAAATTATTTCTTCTAAAGTGTTTTTTTTTTGTCTCTTAATTTATGGCAAAGTTGATCCAGGCTTCGTGATCCTTTTCGGAAAGGTCTGATTTTTCGATGAATTAAGGCCATCCATTTGATTATAAATATACAAAGATAAAACCTCCATATCGAACCGCCTGGGCATAATATAATTATTATAAGCGAATTGTTGATCACTAGAATATTTAGGTTTTCTATGTATTAAAATAAAGAGAAATCTATCACTCGCTATTTGATTAGTATAATTAATTGATCGTTACATCCATTATCTCTACAAGTGACCACTATTGTATATATTACTTTTTGAATTTCTTAATTCGAAAACATTGTCACATCTTAAACTTTGCTAGTGGTACGGTACTAAGTATTCATAACAGTGCACAGATATTATGCAACTAATAGAATCCCCACAGCATTACCCGTGATAGTTTGAATATCAGCGAATTCAAAACCACAATAACATAAAACAAAACTATAAGAATGGAGTAAAAAGAATTTTAACTTTAAGCATTTAATTTTCAGAGGATCAATGAAGTTGCTTGCTGAACTTTAGAAACAAAAAGCGAAACAAATAAATAGAAGTGAAGACCCTTTATAAAGAGAGAGAAAATGAAATTAAGCAGTTTCTTTTACAAACGATGCTATTAGAATTTGAATCATATAAAAATAAATTTTGATTCTTGATTTCCTAATTTGACTCTTTGCAAAACCAGCGAAGAAGTAAAATTCTTCCAAATGTTTTATACCACGAATCAACGCAGAAAAATCTTTAATCACATCAAGGAAAAAAATCAATGAAAAAGTCTTGACTGTCCTTGTATTAAGTTAGAAATAAATGTTCCAATAAAAACCTCAAAAAAAACTTGATAAAGATAACAAAATTAGAATGTCGGAAGCAGAAAATTTTAACAGCAAATTTTAGTTTCAATTCTGTATTTTTTTTTTTTCGGGAAAAATGGTTTGAAAAAAGGTAAAAGGTTTTTACAAAAAAATTCCAAAATTCAGTAAATCACGGCCAGATTCAATATAAGTTTCTTTAGAAAGACAATTATTTGTTTTCTTCGATAGTGTATGGAATTTTTTATTACATTCATTAGAAAGGATACTACTCACAAATATGAACGAAAAATCATCCAAAACAACATTAATATTGAATAAAATATTTTCGAAATTAAATTTTAAAATTCGGTCTTTCTTATGATTACCTATGTGCCATGTATGTGTATCATAGTTGTAAATACGATAGATTTATCTGGGCATTGCAGACATTCACAAAAACATAAATATCTTTATAAGGAAAGATATTTCCGTGTTACTAATGATTCAAGTAATAATATAGTGTTTAAAAAAGCAATAACAGATTAATTTTGGCAGCTATGTCATAAAAAGAGTCATATATCTTAAAGATTATAGAAATTAAAATTTCAAATTCTGTCGTTTCAAAATATTCACAGATCATAACAATGGAAAAAATTTGCATGCTTATTTACATTTTTAAATAAAGTGCTAAAATTTCCCGTTGCATTAGAATTTGAGTACGAAAGTTCTTTTGCCCAATAATCCCACCGAAGGTATTCTTCAGATTCACCATAAGTAGATTCCAGCTTCCCTGGTGGGTAAAAAATATTATGAATCCTAGTTTTCTTCATTCCGATGACAGGTCATATCTCTTAGAGATGGACACATGTTCACATTCCTCACAATGCTTCTTTTAATTATTCGAGGTAGCTCAGTCATTATGACACTCCGTACGCTAAGACATTTCTGAGGTTATTCTGATGTAGTTGCCTAAAATAAAAAAGGCAAAATTTCTGAATCAGAGGAAGAAGATGGATTTTGTCCATGGCCTTCCATTCTAGGTCCGAAACAGATTGTTATTCAATAATGATATTATAAAAAAATTAGTAGGTTAATTAGTACGTGTTATAACCCAATGAATCGGTCGTTGCAATAAGATTAGTCTCTGAAAGTTATTCTTCATGCAAAAAGTGAATGTGAATCCATTTTTCCAGAATGTTCTCCAAGAAGTCAATCTATACTCCTCATATACTACATTAAAATCTGACTTCCATTACAGACCAAACCTAGGTATTCCAAGGTTGCATTGACTAATGGAAACTATCTAATTCCCCCTTTATTACAAATCATTAGTTCGCGGATTTGGATAGTTACGCTAATCAAATAGGATTAGTCATAAATTCAAAGTGAAACTGTAGCAGACATCCATAAACGCACTGTTCATTTATTCGACCTACACTATTAACGAAATACTTGGTTAAGCTAGAACCACAGAGATGAGCTAAGGAAATCCGTACTTTGCTATAGGTACCAATTGTAATGGTTGAATCGCTCATTGAATTTCAATCAACGTATTATTTTTCTCTAATTATAAAGAAAACTTGCAAAATTACTTTATCTACTATTCTTACTATTCCTGAATATTAATATAATACTCTGTGAGGCTCTTAAAAAGTATCTGTGAAAATACAATTTTTTATTCGAAAGGTTTGCAATAATTTGCAGAACATTTTGTGATCAAAGGATCATGTTTGATAATTTGAGGAAGAGAAGATTTCGTTGGAAAGAAAAACCTCTGTTCTGAAAAAATTGTCCATCAGAAATCGCATAAAGTTGACTCTCACGCTTAAGATATGTAGCATGGCTTACAATGTGCGTTTTAACTTAGTTATTTTGCGTGTTGTTGCAAATATTATAAGTACTTTTCTCTAAAAGAGCATGCTCAGGCATTCTAATATTGGTGAATGAACAGGATTTTACTAAATGTGAAATTTCATTCATATAATTTTTTTTTACATAAAAAGTAGGAGTTTCTTCTCCAGTATATTCTCGAACCATTCTTCCTAATTATGCTCCTATTAAGTTGTGACCAAAATATTTTTGGTAAGTTTTATGCAATTTACTGTTCTGGAATGATGTTCATAAAATCACTCGAGAAGCACTCAAAATGATCTTTCCCACTAAACGTTTAACAGAATTATTATTATCATTTCGTCAATTTTATATCTATAGTTTATGAAAATTTCATTCGAAATTCAATGTTTAAATAGTCTTGAAACACAAAGAATATATACAATCTATAAAATTACCTTGAGTGACGGAATAAGTTTAATTACAGCCACAATAAGAAACGTCAAGATAAAACGTTAAGATCATCAAATGGTGTAACATTTCTCAAGCTGCATGTTATCAAAAAACTTTCTTGTTGTTTTTACTTTCTGGTTGGTACACGAGAGAAAATATTGTAATAGTCTAAGATTGTCAACCCCGAGGTACTGATAGATCACCATGTTTCAAACCAATGAATTTGAAAAATATAGTTTTTAAAAATTTATATCTATCTATCGATGAACATGATAACTCAAATGTGCATTAAGCTAATATGATGAAATTTGGTATGTACTACACTAAATACGTAAATTTCTATTAAAAGTTGAACGAAATCGATCGAAGGAAAGTTTGTCTGCTTGTCTGCACGCATATGAATTCAATAACTAAAAAAACGCAAAAAGTAATATGGATGAAATTTGCTTTACACACATAGCATCAGAACTGTGGACGTGTATCAAACTTCTGGCCAAATCTTTAAAAAGAACGTAAATTCGATCTGTCTGTATGTATGTAAATGCCATATCCCAAAATCGCAACGACTTTAATAAACAACATTTTGCATATGGTCGTCAGATTAATATTGCTGAACTATGTCAAATTTCCAGTTTTATTTATAACAGGCGTCCAAAAGGCATCTCAGTTTTATTCACTACTAGCCGCCTTTGGCGACCTGCCGGTTCGCCAGTATTACCGCTCGCTACAATTTTCAATTAAATATTTTAAGTAACTGGTCTCTTAAAGGATTCTCAAACAAAACATTTTTAATCTTCAAATTTTGATAGTCATACCAAACTTATATTGTTTAGATCGTTTCGTTCAATTTACTATACATATTTTGCTAATTTGTTGCCATTTCCGGTAAAACTTCAACTTTAAATAAAAATGTAAATGACGAAATTGCAATTAATATTAAGATATTTTTTAATAAAACAAAGCGTTTTATTTTATTAATCATCTTTATTGTTATTTATTTATTTATTATTATTATTGAATATGAGTATTGCAAACAGAATCGCTCGGTATATAAATATTATGTGTACTACAAAATATTTTTCATAATTTATGTAATATCTCAAACAATAATTGAACAAAAATTTCTGAGATTCAGTATAAAATTCAGTTTTTAGTTTTGCTTTCAAAAGTATTGAAATGAAATCAATAATAATATTTTGTTCCTGCTTATAAATATATTTCAAAAATTATGAAGTCTAAATTTAATGCAGTAAGGTATCATATTCTGATAAATATTCTGGACACACCAAATTTTAAATAAATGAATGAATGTTTCTATTTTCCACGATCAACTAAGACTTATTTATGAAGTTTTAAATGTTAAGAATTTAGAAAAACTCACCATTTTCATAATCTTAGGCCAATTAATCTTCAAAAAACTGCGCGCTTATTGGCGTATTTTCTTTGAAACGATCGATGAAAAATCTAAAATTATCCTTTTTTTATTGAATAGTGATATTCAAATCTTCATAAATCAGTCAGTTTAAGTGATTTGAAATTAACTCTTAAAAGTCAGTGATTTAGTTGACTGGAAATTAACTCTATGACCACCATAAAATCTGTGCTTTCTCTTGTGGTGTATGCATTCTCCTTAATATCCTATCGAATAAAACATCACATACAAAAGTACTACATAGAACAAACATATCAAAAGTAAACATAACATTTCAATAGTTGCCAAAAACAAAAGAGAGAAAAATGCAATTAATAAGCAGACGATATTTAGAAAAGTAGATATTTAGACAGGAAAAGGAAATTATCTGAAATTAAAAACACGCGCAGACGATATTTACAAAAGTAAAAATATTCAAACCTGAAAAGGAAAATATATGAGTTATTCCATCAATAAATGCCATAAGTTTGTTTACATCTTCATTATTTTATGAGTCATTAAATATCAAAATGGATCGGGGACTCAATAAACACCCTGTATAGAGAGTGTAAAAGATCATAAAATAATTTTTCTTGAATTTATTTTTTAGAAAAAATAATATTTCATATTTGTTTCATTTCTTACAGACACTTGCCGAAAATTATAATTTTGTATATTTCATTTCCAAAAAGATTTAATTTATTTTCAGTTAGAGCTTTAATCAATGTGATGGCAACACTTTGAAAAAAGCTATTTTTTTCTCATGAATGCGAAACGTGCTTAATCCTCATTTTTATTTTTGACGAAAAAAATTATTGAAAAACATAGTTAAAATATTTATTTAAAAATTCATTAAAAATAGAAATTTAAATTTAAGATTAAAACAGTAGTATCATTTAAAAGATAAATTTTTGATCTTTAACTTCATGTAAAAATCTTTTTTGTGCGGTAATATTTTCGGCAGTTATAGCAGAAACATGTCAAAATTTCGCTTAATTTTTTAATAAATAAAATTCTAGTTAAAAATTTGAAAAAATAACCCCCAGGTGCACATTCCCGGCCTCCAAGGTATACACGTGCCAAATTTGGTAGCTGTAGGTTGAATGGTCTGGTCTGTAGAGCGCCAACACACACACACACACACACACACACACACACACACACACACATTGAGCTTTATTATAAGTATAGATATAGATATTACGAAGGACAACATCGTGCTGTGTTCATACCCGTGGAAGTTAGGGAGAAGAGGCACTCACGCTTGCTGACTGACATAAATTTCAAAGATTTGCCACATTTCTCCCTACCACTCCACTCCTTTTTAAAAGTTCATTAGTAGGAGGAAGAATAAAAAAGAAGATACTATATTATCTATGTATTCAAGAAAATCCCTTTCATTCAAATAATATTGATTCATGTTGCTGCGATACACATCAAAAGTACTCCGCTAATTTAAAGTTTGGATTCACGACACATTTTCTCAAGAAGAAAAAGCTATTACATTATCTAAGACAGTGTGCAATTGCATGACATGCTAAATGACATGCTTGGTGATGTGGTTTTGACATTGTGTGAATTAACCTTTAGATTTCAAACAATGAACAGGACGATGAAAATGTCTTACTTAGAAGAAGCTGTTGATTTCTTTTATAGGATTTAATCTTCTATTTATTTAAAAATATAATTAAGAGATTTAGAACCAAATATTATCTTGAATGCATTAAAGAAATTAGATAACGTTAACATTTTTCATTCTAATTTTATTTTCTTACTCCTAGAATTTCATACTAATACTGTATTAAATTATTCATTTTATACTTTATTTCGATTAATTCGAAATCAAAACTGAAACTGAAAAAATAACTTTTATTCTTGAATTGTTTTTATTAGTTAGATACGTTTAATTATTTTATCCTCGTTGATTACAGTGAATAATTTTTAAGGCCCTTAATTCGCTGAAGAACTTTACTACTGTCAAATATATTTAATAAAAGGAAGCAAATATATGAATAGAATAAAAGGAAATAAATATCTCTTACTTTAAAAAACCTTTATGCAGACGTTAGATGAGAATTGTAAGTTCAATTTATAGTTAGAAATTCCTTGTTGCAAAGGCTGTATATCAATTATTTATTAAAAGTACTTTTTTCTTCAATGAAATTATTAATTTGTGAACTTGTTAATTACAATAACTATTGTTATAATTATAAAATCTATTTATTTGCTTAATAATTATTATTTATTCGAGTTAATATTAAAAACAAATTTTTACTGTCATTTTAATTCCAAAATTTATTTTCATATATCCAGTTTTAGATCCCAGTTTTTATTGATTCGAATTTTTGAATGGATTGAGTTTTCATCGAAGTCTTTTTTTCATTTTTATATTTGCTAAGTTTCATTGTAATTATAAAATTTAAAGTAATTTCTTTTATTTCATGTTTAACTTTCCATTAAATTTATATTAAAGATATAAAGTAATTAAAGATGAATTCTGATGACAGTATGAAAGCATAAAAATATATATCAAATTAGAAAGAAGAAGTATAACATGAAATATATAGAAGTATAATATGACGAAGTATATATTAGAATGATGAAGCATAAAAAATATATAAAATTCAGACTATTTCCCTATATTTAGTTACAATTTTTACCAACCATAGTAAACTTACGAGCATATCTTATGTTTTAGAGAGCATAACAATATATTTCAAGAAGAAACGACGATATCTAGAAAATCACCTAAATAAAATAGAATGTTATTAGTTATCATTTAATGTTATTGAGGATGTCTGCTTTTTTTTTTAACTATATTAGGTTTTCTACTGTAAAATTAAAAAAAAAAGAAATCAAAGGACATAAAGATGGTGGAATAAGTAACTTTATATATTTATCAAATGAAAATTTTTTGTGGCAGATAATTCACAAAAGAGATGAATTAAATTTTCATTTTGAATTTTATATGCTATCTGAATATGTCAAAAATATTAGTTATAACTAAAGGGATGTATTTCGAATTCTGTTTCATGATGCAAATTTTGAATAAATTTTCGCAATTTCAAAAATAATGTATTCAACGGAAAATGTCTGGTAGTACAAAAAGCCTAACTATTCAAAAATTATATGTGATCAAAATTATCCAGTTTATTGTATTTTACCGAAGAAACAATCGAAAACTTGCACTTCGAGATAGCATCAGTACTCATGAAATTTCGCTGTGCTTCAGAAAAAAAACTCTTCATGTATTGGAATTTCAAAGCAAACGATTTATCTAGAACTATTTAGGTAAAAATTTAAAATTCTGGTGAATTTTCTGTTGCAATAAATTCAAAGATCGATTAAAATATATAAAAATTAATAGTCCAGTTAAATGAAAATGAAGTTCTAATACAAGAATAATGAGAAAAAAATCAAAAATAGATGTCAAATATTTTCAGTGCAATATTTTGAAAAATTATATTATAAAACGGTAAAATAGATGGGCTGAATTGTCCCAATAAACCGAATATATTTAGAATTATATTATTCGAAAATGGCTTTACAATATTAAAAGGTCTATACCCAATCAATAACTTTATTTTGATCAAGTGTGATTTATCATATTGGTATAAAAATCAATTAGAAAACATTTAAAGCTTTCGACAATAAAATAATATCGAAAAAAGCAAAATATCTGTAAAAGATAGATATAATAATAAATCTACATTTTATTTATTTTTCACATACTTTTAACCATTTTCTAAAAGAGAAAACAGCAGACAAAGAAAAAAAAATTTAACCGGTCTAATATGGGAAAAGGTTGGACGTTATTTGACTTGCAAATTATATTCCAGAAATAAAGTTTATATGGAATATAATAGGGAAGAGACACAAGGCGATTTAAAAATGTAAATATAAGTTAAGAATATAGAATTTGTCATTTACATTAAGAAGAAACCACTGATTTACATTATTAACAAACAAAAACCTGAATAATTTTTTTTCGAGATGTAAAATAGTCTAAGTAACAATTAATTTCCTTTCAAACTTTTTCTTTTTTTAACTACAGAACCCATTACACTTAAGGGCATTCTAAAAGCGGTGAAAAAAGATCACAGGTTAGATAACTCCATTATGTAAAAAGGAACAGTCACGCTACCCAAGAATTGACATTCAATGTAATTGAAGGAACTCCTCCCTTTTCCATATCCATGTTATATTTCGTCGCGTGGCTTCCGATCTTTCGCTGACAGCTTCCTCACCTTCTACCCTCCCCTACAGTAAAGCATATTTATAACCGAAGCCATGCCAAAAACGTTTCGCTACGTAAGAAATACGGAGGAGTAAGAGCGCAATCAGGTGAAACAAGTTCACTTTGTTTCGATGGATTCTGAAATAATTAATTGATTAATTTGGTGCATTGCTCGAGATTTTCGAATTATATGTAACAGCTAAAATATTTTTTAGAACTGAATTAGAAGTTTTAGTAAGAATTATAAAAAGAGTGAACGAATATTGGGAACGTATACTGACTTTTGAAATAAGCAAAGATACATGTGCAGAATAAGAAGCGAATAAATTTTAATTCATGAATTTGAAATCTGGCTCTTTATATTCTATGGAGAAATTTGAAAGCGAATAAAAAGTTAAAATGTTTTGTGAAAAAAAGTCAAATGGAATAAGAAGAAAAAAAATGTCTACGAGTGTTTTTCCAAAGCTAAATTTAGGAATATTAGAAAAGAAATTTTTGGGAAAAAGAAAGGCTATGATGATCTGAAAATTCTATTTTCCAATAATTTTTGTTGCAAAAGTTTGTTGTTGAAGCAAAAGTTTTTGATAGCTTTTTACCACTTTATATACTGGAAATCATTTATTGGTAAAACTTTATACTGTGTAAGGTTTTGATAGATGAAAGTGGACATGTCGTCTGCTATTTGAAAGCCAAACAAAGAAGGTGCAACGATTTTATTTAGTAAAAACGGTTCATCAAATGCATGGTCATTTTCACATTTTAAAAGAAAATTCACTTCCCAATCAGCGATGGTTGAAAGCAGTGCATATACGAAAATACTTGATGAAAATGCATATACTAAGATATTGATGAAAATGTGCAGTTGAAATAAATATAATGGAAGTTTTATTTGATTTTTGATTTTTGTTGAATTCTGATTTAAAAAAGAATTCATTCGATAAATTAAGCAGAAAAGAATGAAAAAATCTATTGAAATTTAAAATCTATTATTGGATACTAATCATAAAATGATATATAATTATAAATATCGTTATTATTTCTTTTATACAAGCAACCAAAAAAGAATGCTAAAGTACATCTAGTAAAATGATCATTCTTTAACAATTTGTGAATGAATATTTATCATTTGTTTTGAGAGTGAGAGAAATTTTTACTACAAAAGACGAGCATGGCACAGGCAGAAATATCGAAATGTTCCAAATGTCGAAGATATTGTCGACTGATAACAACTTTCCTATTCTCTCACATCGGTCTCTGTGGTTTAGTGGTTGGATACAGTTTGATTGGAGCTTTTACTTTTGAAGCCCTGGAAGCAGGATACGAACAAACAAAACGTCAGGTTATGCTAAAAGAAAGAGAAAATGTCGTTACGGGATTGTGGTCACTAACTACGATGAGCAAAGTACTATCTGAAAGCAACTGGACAGCCTGCGCTACGGAAACGTTACAGGTATGCGATCATTTCCTTGTTAAAGTTAGAATAACGGTTAAAGTTGCTTTTTTTATTATCACAAAGGTCAATGACCATTTCAGGTTCCATTATTCGGGATTGCTTTGAAGCTTTTATTAGCAATCATAACAAATATGCTAGAAAAGAAATATCTATAAATGTAACAAATGCGCGGATGATTTAAGAAGTTGGTGTTCACCACCGCAGCAGTTTAATGCAATCTGCTGAGGTAGCAACTATCTGGTTCACTCATTTTATTACTGATATTAATTTTATAATGCTAATTAACAATAAAATTTTGCTTTATTTCATTTTTGAAAAACGAAAGCATTAATCCTGCGAAAGACAAAAAAGAAGAATGTATAAGATGAAATGAAATGCATAAGAAACATATACATCATTCGAATAAAATTTTTATGTGTAATTAGAAGAATTAAAATAATAACACTGAACTAGATGGAATTAATCATTTACTCTTGCATTCAAATTCACAATCCTAATTCTAAATTACATTAATTACAAATTATTTAGTTAAGTATAATTAAATTTTTAAGTTAGTATAGTGCATAATTGAATCGCATAATTTTTAGAGACTGATGACTTTATATTAAAAAATAAATATTTTAGATCGAAGTTAACAAAAAAAATCAAATTCATCATCAAATTCATTATTTGTTAATGCTAATAAAAAATGAAACAGAAGATAATAGGAAATACATTAGACTGAAGAAACTGGCAAAGCAATAAATCTTTTTTCTTAGCTACTGAAGGAGGCAATATTACAAAGTACCCTAAAAAATAATTTAAAAAAAATTGTGAATATACAAAATATTATGGCTATAAAATTAACACTGATAAAAAGATAATATCCCTGTAAGTCAACATGCTGTCGGTACGGTATGCTAAATGAAAATTATTTTTATATCTTTTTTTTTTGAATAAAGGAAAAAAAAATATGCGAAATAGGATTTAATGAAACAATGTAATCGCTTTGATTTTCATTATAATAATACAAATTATTGTTGTACATCATTTTGAAATTTTTTGGATACGTTAAAATTAGAAAATAAAATTGTACGATACTTAATAAGTTATTGAAGATAATGAAAAACCTTTTTTTTATATTATTGCGAGAATACTATATATACTCAATACTATACTTATACATCGCTCTTTTGTTTTGCGTTCAATTGGTATTAAACTGGTATTAAACTAAAATTAAACTTTTATTTATGAATGAATGATTCCAGCATTGATTTGAAACATTGTTTTGAATTAAATATAAACAGGATATTGTATCTAAACTACAGATAAGTCTCTATTAGTAATAAAAATGTATGTATGTGTGAGTGCGTGCGCAGATATATTCAAAAATGCTAATTTAGCTGCCATTTAATTTTTGCCTAGTTTGTATTATTTTTCAAAATATTTTTAGTATATTTTACAATAATATATTTTATTCGTTAGGAAACGCAAATCGTTTTAATTGCAATAAATCATATTTCATTCTTGATTTTTTTTCCTATTGTTGATTATCAATGAATGAATATCCGGCTTATTTTTTTCATTCTAAATAGTTTCTGTTTAAAAATTTTAATAAAATTTCTCACCCTTTTTCAAAATTTTATGGCAATTACAATAAAAATTTGACTTCAAAAGTAAGCAACGGGAAAACGGTTTTAAAAATTCATCCATTTTAAAAACTGACCTGCTCTTTCTTGTAAGGTAATTGAATTTATAAAAATAAATTATTGTTCCTTTAATTTGAAGTTTTGTTTTCTTGTTATATTACATTGAATTTTTTATTCAATCAGATAAAATTCTATTTATTTATTCCCTGAGATGTAGCGAAATTTACAGAATATATTCTGTAATATATATAAAATTTTAACATTGAATGATTCTCCTTTCTAATATTTCTTAAGAATTTGTTTCGATTCAGCAAATATAATTTTGAATTAATTGAAATATGATTCAACCGTATTCAAATTGAAATTTTCTGTGCAGTTGCAGAAAATCCATTTGGGGCATGACATAAGGAACAGTATGGGCACTTATGGGCAGATGTATGGGCACTTAAATATTCAAATTGCACTTTTATCAAAATTTGAATTTAATAAATTGCCGAGAAAACCATTCAGATCAAATTATGTATGAAAGATTTAATTGAAAATTTTCACAATTAATAATATCAGCGATCAAGCTAGTTGCCAGAGGCGAACTAATGAATGATATAATCAACAAATGAAAATCAATAAATTGGTGCCCAAGTTATATATTAAAAGAGTGCCTTCTCCATCTCACTTTTTATGAAATGCAATAAAATTTTATCTTATTTTGGAAAATTATTGGGAATTCTATTATTTCCCAACGTGATTTTTCAATATGGAGAGAGTTACATATCATGTAACATTACATTAGAGTTACATTATCATGTAACATTTACATTAACAATAATGTATAAACATTTTTGAATATTACATATTGTTACAAACTAGACGCCTTTATCGACTAGCTGGTTCTGTAAGCAAATATGTTAATTTCACAATGTCAATCAACTTTAATTTAATTTTTGGTTCGTTGAAGACATTGACTGCTATAAATAACCAAGTAATAAACTGAAAACTATGTGATAGAAAACACATGAAATGTATTACTATTTGAAATTAATTTTAATATATGAAAAAAAAAGAAACTGTTCACAATCTTGTACTTAATATTTTGCATCATGTAAAAGTGTTAGACAGAGTGACTTCCAAAAATTGATATAATTATGATTATTTACCTTTTATCAAATATGAATTTAATTTAAGCTAAATAATTGCACATAACTTAATTAGTTATTGTATATATTTAAGCAAACGCTTAATTGAATAACAAATTCGTTATAGCAGATAATTTTACTTTGAAACAAAGCAAAATTGCAATCATATGAAAACTACAATTAAATACAGCTAGAAAATATCAAAGGTAGTAGAAACTATCTAAATCCCTCTTATTAAATACATTGCATGCTAAATATAACTGAAATATAAATTATCATACGCTCTTAATAATAACACAGAAAAAATTGTGATATTTATAAGTTGTAAAACAGCCAGGTCATATGCTATCTAATTATGCTTCATAAACGAATAACATAATTTAATAGATACAGATACTTTAACTTTCATTGAAAATATGATAATTTTTTTATGAAAATATGTCTATTTCTTTAGAAATTATTAAAATATCCTAAGTAATTCATGTACATTTAATAAACACCAAGAAATTTAATCCTGGAATAAAAATTAATTTTTTTAAATCATAGAAAGATAAAGATAGAGAGAGAGTGTGAGAAATAAACTGAAATATTTCAGCTATAAAATCACTTACTATCTTTTCATAGCCTAAGTATAAATTAAAATTGCTGATTGAAAAAAAATGTCAGAGATAAAATGATATTTTGAAAATTATAAAAAACAAAAAATATATGGATTTGATGAAACCATGAAATGATTTAAATTTCTGCTGTTGCCAATCACAACTAGAAATAATTTTACACATGTGTCAAAAATAAGGAAAAATTGAATAATTTACTTTATAACCCAGAAAAGATTAATTTTCGAATTTTAAATTACTGTAAAAAGGACTTTTGTGCAATAATATTTTCAGAAATTATCAAGTTTAATTAATTAAATTTAATTTAATTTTTATTGTTGAATTATTATTATTATTTTAATTTTTATTCAATGAATTAAAATTGATTGAATATTTAAAAATGATTTCGAGATAAACATTCACGTTTTTTAAAGTATATTTGAGACAATTTTGAGTAACATAAAATTAAACGGTTAGCCTGAAGTAATGAAATAATATAATGACTTACTATAATAGCCTTAGTAATGAATTAATACATAGACAACAGATACAGATATTTTCTTTTAGTATTAGCAGAGATAACTGAATAACGAGCTTTAATTACGCAGCTCTTTCATTTAGAAGGAATTATCATGATAAATGGATAAAAGGATTTAAAAAAATTGTAAAATTATATCAAAGGTTTCTTAGTGGATTTTGTTGAATCGATCCAGAAAATTTGATAATTTTAATTAAAGAGAGCGGGAGAGGTTTCCCCAAAACTTTCTTGCATGCTGTTTAATAAAAGTATATGCTAGAAAATGCTTCCATGAAATACAATAGTTACGAAATATTAACCTTTGGCATGAATTTAGCATTTTCACTGCTTCTGTCAAGTGAACTCTTGGCGAGTCTTTTTTTCAGAGATTAATCCCTGTCATGCGGTTAATAGTATTCGAAAATCGAATTTGTGTTTTAGGCGCTAGCTTTTTTCCCAAAAATTTGATACAAAGCTACACTTGTTTTCACAAAATTCCATACCAAATGTGATAAATTAAGTCGTTGCGTTTTTGAATTATTATGTTTACACGTTTCTGAAAATACGGACAGACTGTCATTCCCTTGTATAAACTGATTCAATATTTGATAAGTTTTCTATACTATAGATTTTAAATATGTGTACCGAATTTTATCCCTCTAGCTCTCTTCATTTTATAATTATCCTGTTAACTTATACTTGAACAGCCAGCCAGACTTCCACTGAAAGGATTTTACTCAAAATTTGATAGAGATCTACAAATATACCGTCCGTCTATCAGAAAGCATTTTTGAAGTATCCTTGTCACAGACACATAGACATTTTCCAAAAATGTGTTCTTCAAACTCTGAGAGGTCTGAAAAATTCGAGTTCAGATCTTTTGACGATTACTATTCTTTTTTTATACCACGTATACGAAAAATTTTCGTGGTACACAAATTTTTTTACACATCTCTTTTAGAATTTATTGTACACTAAAAGATGTGTGTCGAACAATTGTTTGTGAAGAAATTTTGTTACGTTAGAACAATGTAAAATAAATATAAAATTTCACCGATCTTGTACCTAAAAAATTCAAGATAAAACACTTTAACCATTGAAAAAAACAAAAATAAGTAAACATGTAATGTATATTCCTTCTTTTATGGACTGCGGTGACTTGGTAGTAGGGTCCTGGTTCCTGAGAGAGGATTCCACGTTCACAATTCACCTAAGACCAGTCATGTAAATGAGTATAAGGCACATTAAAACCATCAGATCCAAACGTCCTCCCCCCTATAGTAGTATGGAGATGCGAGCACAAATTTCGCCTTCACATCTGAACACCATTCAAATTTATGAATCCCCAAATTAAATTATGAATTGTCCCAAAATAATTCGAGCTTTACTTCAAAATGAGACGTTAATGTAATGCAATTTAAATTAAAATAAACCTAACATTACTTTTTATCCGTAATATTTAAAATTAAATATTTGTGACCTTAGAATGGATTATCTTTTCACTTTACCGAAAGCACAAGGCCAGACAGCTTTCTAGAGGCCCTAAGGGTTCCAGTCTTATTTTTTGGTATTTTTAAAGTAATTCCATTTTGTGCTTTCATTTCATTTGCAATGGTAATATACACAAATATATTCAAATTAAAATCAGGCATCGTTTAAGTTTCAGAGCATTGTTCATAGATATTTTTTTCTTCTTGTTTTCAAATTTGATTGCAGTTGAGGTTGGTCTAAATCTTTGCAGTTGGCTGCCTTACCAACAAATCGGCACCCTTGCAATTTTATGTTTGAATGTTGTTTCAAAGTTTATGTAACTTAACTAAAGTAAGGTAGTAAAGAACCTGTTTAGCATGAGTTAAAAATATTTTTTATCACTTTTTTAAAAATTTCATTAATTTTTTTGTTTACTTTTGAAATACCGAAATCAAATCTCTTGGTGGTAATAAGCAATCAAATGTTTTGTTATTTCAATTTGCCGTCACATATATATGTTTTTTAAAAATGTTTACATTGAGAACACATTAAAATCAATAGATATTTTATTTTTGAAGGAAAATAGTGATAAAACACAAAATCTATCTTGACAAAATGCACCTACAGATTCATTTCTGTAAATATTTAAAAATATTTTTGCTTTTCCATGTTCTTTGAAAACAGGAATAATATTTTATTTCCAATTATTTGTCACAAACTTCCGAAGAAGCCAACATCCAATAAATATTCATCGATATATTATCTTCCTTTTTTTAATATTATATATAAAAAAAACATTCATTCCTTAAGAGGGCATCTTCCTTCCCATTAAGAAAAGGAGCTGAATGAGCTTATTATTTCACAGGATTATCATATCCCAGAAACATAAAGCTATTTATTATTTTGAACCTAGCTCTTGTTGGGCCAAAGGTTGCAACAGGAATTGTGCTTTATATGTTTTCTCACACTTAAACAGCAGCAGCAATAGAATTTTTTAAAGAATTTAAAGAATAAAATTTTTATTCATAAAAAAACTAACTTTTTTAGTAGATGTTGTAAGTTAATTCCTGCATTTCATAACCGTGGTAAGGAACATTGGGCATTTGTCTTGGCGATGATAGAGCCACGACGCATGACAAGTTAATTCGAGTGCAAAAATCGACTAGGAAATAAAGCAATTTGAGAAATTTTTTTCATGCTTGGGGGAGAGAGTTTAACAAAAAAAAAAGGCAGGTTTCTTTGACACATATGAGCTTCACCTTTGTCGTCCCCAGGAATATGTTAAAGACAAGCTGCAATAGACTCGCCCTATTGCTGTCAGCATAGTTTTATTATTTATTATTTATCGTCCTTTAATATTTTATGGTTTTTTCAGCTTTTATATTTATTAAATGTTATTTTGAAAATAATTGTAATTTATTCAGTAGTTATTCGTGTAATTTTACTGGGAAGTGCCAATTACTTTTTCTTTGCATTACGAATCCTTACCTTCTTTCGACTGCATTCATGTTCACATATTTAGGATATAAAATGAAATTGCAGAACTCAAATAATATTAATTATCAACATTTAATCTTAATTATTTCCTTTTATTGTAATTATTATTATAAAATTAAATAACATAGCAGATATTGTATGTAAAACTAATGTTAATGATAAAAAGTATTCGAAAACTGCACCCTTTTTAAACATAAAAACTGATGCATTGAAATGTGCAAATGCAAATTTATGATGATTTCGGTAGGCCTCCAAAAATTACGTCACGGATCTTCAATCAGCTTGGGCCTCTGATAGGATCCCGAGGTAGTGATTCAGGAATATCTAATGGTAAAAGTCTGCCATGGGTGCATTAAATTATCACTAAATATATATTAGTAAGGCTTTGAAAAAGTTTTTTTAACCCAAATACACCATATTATCTGATTAAATAGTGCAGAAAATAAATTAGTGAAGGGGTAAACATTTAAATATTATTCAAATAAGAAATAATGTGTGTTAGAATTTTGATACATTATAAAAATATAAACCAAAGATGCATTTTCTCAAAGAGACAGAGATCTCATATTTGAAAAAAAAATTAATATGTACAAATCTCTGGATCCATCAGAAAATATTCATGGAATGGAATATATATATAAAATGGTGTGTGTGTGTGTGTGTGTGTGTGTGTGTGTGTGTGTGTGTGTGTGTG
>JAPMOR010089840.1:1181192-1220063 GCA_026543865.1 Argiope aurantia
GTGTGTGTGTGTGTGTGTGTGTGTGTGTGTGTGTGTGTGTGTGTGTGAACTTTTTAAATGGATATAACATAGTAATCCTGAAATAAATATCCTAATGAATATAATGCACATATCCTAATGAATATAATGCAGAAAGTTGAATGCTACGAAACAAAATTAGCAAAGATATGTCTTCTTAAAATTTGAGCTAATTCAATCATGTGTGGCAGTGGCACTATTTTAATTTCTATAATCCTAATTTTCATGCAGGCTATAGCCTCGCTGATCGTTTGTATTCCCATTTCTTCCCAAGCATTTTTAATTTTCAGAACGTCGGTTCTACTTCATTTTACGTATATTCAATCTACCAAATTCAATCCAAATCGATATTTATTTAAAATGAGCCAGCAAAAATTTTAAGATGAAATATCTCTGTCTCTCTCTGATTAAATCTCTCTCTATCTCTCAGTGTCAATTTTTGTCCAACAGAAGTCAATTGTTTTTGGTATGTACATAAATTTAATACTAAAATTCATAGAGTATTTTCATACTAAATTTATTATATATGTTTTACACATAAAAATTAAACACAAAAAATGATTTTCAAATTTAAGTAATATAATAACTTGACAGTTATTCTTATGTGTTTGTTAATATTAAAATTCAATTTAATTTATGCAATATGAAAAGAAAATTCTTTCTCTTAAGTAATATCTATTCATTATTTGTTTTGACTAATTTTTTGAGATATCAATTTAATATTTCATTCATTATCTCAGTGTCAATAATGACTGACAAATTTTACTTGCATGTTTATGTAGTATTTACTCTCTCTCTTCATGTGTTTTATCATTAGTGTTGGTTATGAAGTTTATTTGATTTTAGTGAAATAAAATTCCAAATAAAACAATATTTTGTTATCTGCATATCAATTACATTAATTTAAGCAAATATTTAATGGGAAAAAAATAATGTAGTTTTAAACGAAATAGTAATGAACTTACTTCTTTCAAATTTGTTCGATTTTTTTTATACAAAGCAAAAACAAATGGAGCCATTGCTTTCCATTCTGATTTTAATTGGAACAATACTTTCTAGCTCCTTATTTGCCAGTTGATATACTTCTATTATTAAGTAATTTGAATTTGAAAATCGTTTTATATTAATCTGGCTTTTCATGTTGCTTGAATTTTCTTTACAAAGCAAAAAATAATCAAATTCTGTTTTTCAAAAGATTTTTCCTGTTTAAAAAGAGCAACTTTTGATAAATCAAAAAGGCTTCAGTGATTTTTATATTAAAATAAAGATAGATACAATAGTCTGATCTTTATATGTCACTTTATGGGTCGGTCTTATTGAGATAATAATAATTATTTTTCCTCCTACAGTTGACTTATAAAATCTTATTGACCAGGATACAATTTTAGATCTATGAAAACTTATTGTTCACTCGGGCCTATTATTGTCTATGCTTTGTATTCTATCTGTAGAAATAAACATTATATAATTAAATCATAAATATTTTAAACACGTCCAATACATCGTGCATCAAATTCACAGAAAAGTTTATAAAGCAATGAATTATTTATCGTTTGCAATTTACAAATATTTAAATTCCCAACCTGCTTTTTCGTCAGAAGCTGATAAATTTGACGGAAATTTTTGTACTAACTTGTTTTTTATCTGAAAAACCAAGATTACAGAACATTTCATTGTAACTAGTTTCCTTTAATATTAATGTTTTGCTTTGCCTTTCCGAGTTTAAAAAAACAAAAACAAATTTGTAGAACTATGTTTGCCTGTTTGTGAACACGATAATTCAAAAACTTTTGAATTATCGTGTTTACAATGAAAAAGATCAAGAAATTTGAAATGTAGTGTCCAAGAAAAGATGTTTTGAAAAAGATGTCCAAAAGGAGTACTCGATTTTCTTCACTATAATACAAAATACGACAATATATTTATATATTTCAATTAAATTTTGAATAAAATCCATTCTAAAAGCAGTCTGGCTGTTTGGCGTCCGAGTTCAAGGAAACTCGATAATTATACAAAGAGCTAAATGGATAAAATTTGGTGCACAAATTTAAATCTAACGTGTAAATCTGTAACAAATTTTGAACTCAGTCCGATGATTGATTGTCTATCGATCTATACTTGCCGCATGCATGTAAATGGGCAGACAATAATTTAGATGAATGCAATTTAGTGTGCGATGTGATTTTGTTATTAAATGTCACTTTGCGTTAAATTTTGATTTCATTCGCTAAAAAAATTGGCCAATAGGCGAAGTCGATTTTCTTCACTATACTACGAAGTACAGAACGCTAGTATGCAAGACTCTGAAAATAAAAATATAAGTACTTGTAGTATTCATGACTTTCCACAAAGTTCATAACTTTATGTAGCAAGGAAATAATGCTTTTATTAAAGAGTAAGAGAGCAATTTCCTGAGAAACCATCCCCTCTGATTATTTTCAGTCTCTTCATCAAATAGCAAAATATTGTACAGTATACTACCGAGTATCCGGTTTGCGACTATCCGGCTTCCGTATTTTTGGACCTAGTTTCATTTTATCGCAATTAAAGGAGTAAGGCAAAGCTTTGCATAGACAACATTGCCAAAGCATTGGAAACAGGCGTCTGCTACAATCCTCCTACGTGTCGTGTTCAAAATACAAATTGTGACAAGAAAAGAGCAGCGTTCTTCATTTATCAGTGAAAAATAAAATCAGTTTGAATCACATTTTTTTATGAATTAGGTCTACGAATTACGTTAATGTTTTGTTTATGTTTCCTGCATTTAAGATAGGCATTATATAATTTTATGTCAAAATGTAAACAGTTTATATCCTTTTACATACTTTTTCGCTAATAAATTCTTGAAATGTGCAGTGCAGTATATAAACATATATAAACTACAAGTACAAAACCTTCTATTTTAACACAACAAGTTACTGGCAACTGCTTCTATGATTCACCGGGCCCCGGCTTCGTTCACATTCTACGTAGCTTGAGATAAAAAGAGAGCTTAGTACTCAATAAGAATTGAGAAAATATGCATTATAACAATGATTTTTTAAAATAAAAATTTTGTCTTCTAGTATTGGTGGGCAAAGAAGAGAATTCAAAGGACTCCAACCTATCCGGCTTCCCCTCCCTACACATTAAGTCGGATACTCTTGAGTATACTGTACTTGATTGTTTTTACTATATTACGAAGAACAGGACGCTAGTGTGCAGGACTCTGAAAACAAAAAGTTCTTGTAGAGTTCAATAGTTTATCCAAGATTCATAATTTTGTATGACGAAGGTATAACGCTTTTATTAAAGAGTAAGCGAGTTTGGAGAAACCACTCCCGCTAGTTATTTTTAGTCTCTTCATGAAAAGACTTAGTTTCTTCATCAAAACTCAAATATTATACATAATAAAATTTATTATAATGAGTAAAGAATGATTTTGAATTCATTTAGACCAAAGCCGAGCTATAAGCCTAGTTATCTAATGCAATAATTGGAATATTGTTATCAAAGAAAGCATGGAATTAAGAGGAAATATTCATTTAAAATAGAAAAGTAATTGGTTTTATTGTTATCAGCCGCAATCACATAATCTGCAGTGGATGAAATAAATCCAATAATAATTTGAAACTTTTTAATACTTTATTTATTTTTCCTAATTACTTCATATTACTTATAAAGTAAATAACTTTATAATAAACGTGATTTATTATAGTGTAAAATCTTAATTCTTGTATTAAGTTAAACTTTTACAGAAAAAAAAAATAAAGAACTCCTTATTTCAGGAATTCGAAGTTACTCTAGTGAGAGCTGTCAGGAAGGAAGGTTACGATGGTAAAGACGAAAGCCCTCTACAGTGGACGTTTTCTGGAGCTCTTCTGTATTCAATAATTGTTATTACAACTATAGGTAAAATGCTGTATAGTTTTTTATTGTATTTTTAATGAATATTTTCAATATTTATAATTATTACAATTTAGTAAGTAATAACAGAAATTAGAAACATCCATCTAAATGAAATTTCCTGAAATAAGATATAAGGTTTTAATAAATATAATAGTATATTTTATTATAGATATATAATAACATTTGCAAAATTTAAAACATTAAATTCTATAGATGTAATCTATTTTTATAAAAAGAGAGTTTTGTTTATGAATGTTTTGATATTCTAAGAAACAGAACTATTAGTCATAGAATTACCGAATTCGGCACTGATATAGAAAGTAAGGATGTGAGTCGAATCTTGAGTCAATTAAAAAAAATTTTATTAATTAATAATCAAGTGAAATTCTTATGTTTTTCATCACTCCCGAAAATATAGCAGAAATTTAACTTTCACTCCATTTAAAAAAAAATGCAATTTTAATGATACTAACCTGATTGCCGTGCAATTATTTTCTAAATTTTGACAGTCATTTAAAAATATTTTTGTATTATTTTGTACGAGTTTTCTTTTTGTATGATTTCAATATATTTCATTATTGCAATGAAATTCAAAAACTGTTTTTATTCTTTCATCAAATATTTAATTGAGAAATTTTCTTTTATCATCGAAAACTGAGGAATAATATAATTTACATACACTAGTGTGCAAAACTTAAGCAACAGGTATGTTTTTTCCCATAAGTTCACGAGAAATCATCTGAGAGACATGAAATTCAGAAATGAGATACAGCATTTTGTTCTGAAAGAATGACGAAAGCATAGTTGCGCAGAAATGAATACAATGCATACAGTATGGAATCAAACAAAAAAAAGGCTTTATTGAGCTCATAGTATCGTTACACATGATTGTATGTCCAAGAGGAAGAACAGCAAGCAGATGTTCCTTAGTATGGAATATGCCCTCCCCTTATTGCAATGGTTGCTTCGCACCGTCTCTCCATACTCAGCACCAGATTGTCCAACAGTTCTTGAGGTAAAAGTGCCCATTCCTCAATCAGCATCTGTTTAAGTTGTCGGGTGTTCCCAGGAGGATGTAATTGTGCCGCAAGGCGTCTCCCCAAAGCATCCCACACATGTTCTATCAGATTTAAATCAGGGGAGCACGCCAGCCAATCCATTCGAGTGATATCTTCACTTTCCAGGAGCTCCTCAACAGCATGAGTCCTGTGTGGCTGTGCATTGTCATCCATAAAAACGAAATCTGATCCAATGGCACCTCGGAACAGACGCACATGGGGAAGGATCACCTCCTGACAATAGTGATCTCCAGTTACAGAACCTCTGTCGAAAACGTGGAGCTCAGTCCGCACGTTCATCATAATGCATCCCCAGACGACAACTCCAGGACCACCGAAACGGTCTCTTTCCGTGATGTTACTGGGATGAAACCGTGTCCCTACCTCTCTCCAAATCAACTGGCGTTGGGAATCGCTTGTGGCACTAAAACGACTCTCATCTGTAAGGACACGACTCCATTGATGAGATGTCCAGTTTTTGTGCTCCCTGCACCACTCTAAACGGTGCCGTCGGTGGGAAACTGTCAAAAGGATGCAGCGTAGGCCACCTTTGTGAAGGCGTCTGGACACAGTAAAACGCGACACTTGTCGCCCCGTTGCTGCACACAGTTGCTGAGCAATGGCACTTGCTGACTGATTTCGGGTTCTTTTCGCCTGCAGGACGATATGTCGGTCATCCACTGCAGTTGTTTTCCTGGGGAGGCCACCACCAACCTTTCTCACAGCTGTACCTGTGGTTTGGAAGGCTTTCCAAGCGCGCGAAACGACACTTTTGTTGATTCCGAACTCTTCAGCTACACTGGTCACACTACGTCTCTCCTCCAGCTTTCCGGTCATTCTTCCACGTGTGAAATCGTCCAGGTGATTTCTGCTAGCCATATTTCACAAATTAACTCACGTGCACTTGCAGCGAATGTCTTTAATTGCATCCTTCCTTTACTGTAGTGTTGAGCTGCGCGCGCCTTCCGCAAGTGTTTTGCGTACGCTCACGTCGCCTGTGACGTTTTGTTCCTGATATTTGCATACGCATGACCTTTCTCTTGAATTACGTGTTCATTGTACTGATCGCAAGAACTCCTTTTCTACAATTTCATGGCTATCTGCTTAAAATTTGCATTGTTGATTAAGTTTTGCACACCAGTGTATAATCAATGTAATTTATATGAGGAATAATATAGTGAAAGTATATAATGAAGTAATACGGTGAGGTTGCAGTAAAAGCATTTGAAATGTATTATCCAGGAACTGAAATTTTTTCATGCAGCCATAGAAAATTCTTCCTACAAAGAGGTAATATTAACCTATGCAAAAGAGATTTAAATTAAATCAAACATAATCAACATTCCTAGGAACTAATTGATAGCCAAATACTCCTTTTTTCGTTGATTAAGCTTTTAAAATTTATATTTAAAGATTATGTTTTAAAGTTTTAATAAATCTAATTTCAGAATATAAATGTAAAGAAATAGTGATTTTGTGAATGTATTTACAGCTAATTATATAGACCTAAAAATTAAAGAAAAGAGAAAAAAAATTTCTGCGTCTCTTTTCAGCTTTTCTGTCATACTTATTTCTCATTTAGAAGTTATAGATATGATTATTCCTCAATTACTTGAACATAATAATTTATATCGCCAAGGCAACATTTTTTAGTAAAAATATTTTAAAGAAATGCGAAAATTATCTAATTAAGATTTTTTTACACAAAGGAATTGGAATTTTTATTTATGTAAGGATTTGAATTCTCATTTATAAATGTATGTTAAATGTTATGGAATTCATCTATATCTATATACTTATAATAAAGCTCAATGTGTGTGTGTGTGTGTGTGTGTGTGTGTGTGTGTTGGCGCTCTACAGGCCAGACCATTCAACCTACAGCTACCAAATTTGGCACGTGTATACCTTGGAGGCCGGGAATGTGCACCTGGGGGTTATTTTTTCGAATTTTTAATTAGAATTTTATTTATTTAAAAATTAAGCGAAATTTCGACGTGTTTCTGCTATAACTTCCGAAAATATTACCGCACAAAAAAGATATTTACATGAAGTTAAAGATCAAAAATTTATCTTTTAAATGATACTAATGTTTTAATCTTAACATTACATTTCTATTTTTAATGAATTTTTAAATAAATATTTTAACTATGTTTTTGAATAATTTTTTTCGTCGAAAATAAAAATGAGGATTAAGCACGTTTCGCATTCAGGAGAAAAAAATAGCTTTTTTCAAAGTGTTGCCATCACATTGATTAAAGCTCTAACTGAAAATAAATTAAATCTTTTTGGAAATGAAATCTGCAAAAATATAATTTTCGTCACGTGTCTGTAGGAGATGAAACAAATATGAAATATTATTTTTTCTAAAAAATAAATTCAAGAAAAATTCTTTTATGATCTTTTACACTCTCTATATTATTAATCCAATAAATAAGTTTTGTTTTAAGGCAAGTTTTGTTTAATATGAACAGGATATCCATTCAAATCATGGCCACACAGCTAATTTGTAAACCTTTATTAAGACAAAGATCTGTTGCGACATAAATCGTAAATATTTTACTTAAAAGTAGCAAACGATTATTTTAATTATTATAAATTTTATTTTGTAAATAGTTGTGAGATTCAGATTGGCAACAGTGATATTTTTGGAACTTTTAATTTGTTGTTTAAAAACGATGCTAGAATTTTGAATGAAAATAAGTTGATGTAAATTTGATAATATTATCTATAATGTAATAAGATTTAGTTTCATAATAAGTTTGTCTGCATTCTATTTTTGTTGACGCACGAACACAACAGATTTATTAAAATGGTTTAAATAGAAAAATGATTATATTTTATGTAACTTAATTCAATAAATGCTCTAATAAATAACGAATTTTTGATTTTACATAAAGCTTCTGCTGTCGAAATCACGAATAACAAAATGCTCTTGAAACACTAATATTTTAAATAAAAAGAGTTAATTTCCATTCAACTAAATCAATCACTTAAACTGACTGATTTATGAAAATTTGAATATCACTATTCAATAAAAAAAAGGATAATTTTAGATTTTCCATCGATCGTTTCAAAAAAAATATGCCACTCAGCGCGCAGGTTTCTAAGAATAATTGGCCTAAGATTATGAAAATGTTGAGTTTTTCTAGATTTTTAACATTTGAAACTTCATAAATAAGTCTTAGTTGATCGTGGAAAATAGAAACATTCATTCATTTATTTAAAATTTGGTGTGTCCAGAATATTTCTCAGAATATGATACCTTACTGCATTAAATTTAGATTTCATAATTTTTGAAATATATTTATAGGCTGGAACAAAATATTATTATTGATTTCATTTCAATCCTTTTGAAAGCAAAACTAAAAACTGAATTTTATGCTAAATCTGAGAAATTTTTGTTGAATTATTCTTTGAGATATTACATAAATGATGAAAAATATTTTGTAGTTCACATAAGACATAAATACCGAGCGATTCTGTTTGCAATACTCATATTCAATAATAATAATAATAAATAAATAACAATAAAGATGATAAATAAAATAAAACGCTTGGTTTTATTAAAAAATATCTTTATATTAATTGCAATTTCATCATTTTCACTTTAAATTAAAGTTGACGTTTTACCGGAAATGACAACAAATTAGCAAAATATATAGAGTAAATTGAACGAAACGATCTAAACAACAGTATAAGTTTGGCATGATTATCAAAATTTGAAGATTAAAATTGTTTTGTTTGAGAATCTATTAAGAGACCAGTTACTTAAAATATTTAATTGAAAATTGTAGCGAGCGGTAATGTTGGCGAACCGGCTGGTAATAAATAAATAAATAACTTAAAATACTTAATAATACTTACTTAATACTTAATAATAAATACTTAAAATATTTAATTGAAAATTGCAGTCAGTGGTAATACTAGCGAACCAGCTGGTCGCCAAAGGCGGCTAGTCTTAAATAAAATGTCCATATTTCTTAACTAGCTGTACACTGAATGAGCCATGCTGCTTTAGTTTTGAAACCATTAAAATACAGGAGAAAAAAAAGACGCTGGTATATTTTTTAGTACACAGCACAGTGTAATCATAGCGATCGATTGAATTTTTAGTAAAATAAACCATTGCTTTTTTTTTTGTGGCAGTGTCGTCAAATGAATAGATTCCATTACTTGAATTGCTCTATATGTTACAATTTTTGAAGTGCAATGCTATTGAAGAAAATTGTTTTAGTGTTACAAAAGGCATTAAGCATAACGCCGATTATATTCACATTGGTTTGCAAAGAAAATAAGTTTTAAAATATTAATGATTGAAAAAAATTATTTTCGTGTTTTGAATATTGTATAAGAAATAGCAATTAACAGTTAAATGTATTCAGCTAATCTTTCCAAGACAGAAAAAGATTAAATTTAAAAATTACCATTTTAAAACTGATAATCTTAAAATTCTTTCAGGTAAGATAAATATTTATCACCAGAAATTCCATAATTCAAACTGCTATGGAAATTACGGCAAAATGATTATAGTTCTTATATATATCCTATTTATATTATAAATTCTGGGGGTTTGCTTTATATAAAGATTTTTTAAAGCTAAATCTAACTTTTTATTTTATTCTTTTATTAAAAAGATTGATTAAAAGTAATTTCAAAAGAAACTACTAAAACAGATCGGTTTCCGAACTATAGCTGACTTTGTATACAAAAACATCCTAAACGTTACGCAACATTTGATATTATCGTGTTTATTTAACATATTGTGTTTAGCATTTTATCGAACAAATACTTTTTTTTTCTGTCACTGTTTTGGTAACGGGGGGCATGTCATATGACCTGCGATCGTGAATGAATTTCGAATCCTCTATTATTAATTTTTCTTAGTATTTTTTCATTCGGAAGCGAATCAAAACACAATAGAGATTCATCTGCTGCTCTATTCTATAAGAACGAATCATTTTGCTACACATGCGTTTGAGAGTGTTCTTTTTTTTTTTCTTCGACACGCAGTTTGGCTGATACGGTACACTGCGCAATTGTAGTAAATGTATCTTCCATTTGCAAGCAAGAATGAAAATTGTTCTGCTTGTGTAACTCGAATCATTATTTTGAATTTTCAACACACAACAATTTGTATGGGGATTAGTATGATA
The DNA here is from genome assembly GCA_026543865.1 of Argiope aurantia. NCBI lineage: Eukaryota > Metazoa > Arthropoda > Arachnida > Araneae > Araneidae > Argiope > Argiope aurantia. The sequence continues at coordinate 1,191,310 of JAPMOR010089840.1, forward strand.
AAAAGAGAAACATAAGCTTCCGGAATGCGATGGTCACTGTTTATTGTTGATTTCTTAATCAAACGTTGCACATTACTGAAGTTCGCTGTAGTTCATTCATGCAGGTAAAGAGCACAGATGAACGGACCTATCTAAAGACTAATATTAATGAGCGAAAAAAAAAATGTAGTACTTCAATCCTTCGTTTTGGAATCAAATGCAGAATTGGCATTCAATACTTTTATTTCAGTTATTGCTTACTAGATGGAGAATTTATCTATGAAAACTGCTTCGTTGTATAAGGAAAAAGAAATTATTACGGGATTTCCAGTTTTAGGCAATGCAGTGTGATAATATTTTAGGTTTGATTCATCTATCTATATTTTTATTTAAAAAATTTTTTTCTTAATTCTATGGTAGAAATTACATCATGTGCATGCATATATATATATATATATATAAATTTTGTATTTAAATATTTTTAAAAATTTAATGAAATGAGAAAAAAATTGAACGGAAATGAAATCCTCTCTGAAAAACCGACTTTTTAATTTTAAAGTTGTTTTCGTTCAATAATATGCTCTTAATTTAATTTTTAAAAAAAATGGCAAAATTTGATTTTTTTAATTAGAAAACTAATTAAATTAGGAGCATAATTTTTGAGGTTCTTAGACCTCAAAAAAATAAAAATGTAAAAATGTGTCAAAAATTTCAACTATCTCTAAGTCATGCCAGTCATATGACACAAATTATAGATAGCATGCCAACTTATGAATATATTATGTTAATAAGTAGAATTTTCATTTTGTTGAAAAATTATTGCAGTAAAGGCTAGAATTCAAAACGCTTAACAGAATTAATGTTTCCGAACACTAAAATGTATCGGTTTCCACTAATATTGAAAAATTTAATTTTTTCCAAGAAAAATTGTCGGTTTATACACCAAGTCAGCGGATATATAATAAAATTCTCTTCTGCGCCTTCTTCTTTTTGCTTTAATTCTCAACTAATATACTGCGTTCTTGCTCATTAGCAAAAACTCCAAAAAAAATTCTAAAAATGGAAACATTTTTAAATTATGAGTGTTTGTTTATTTTAATTGGGTTTCTTTTTACAGTTCCAAGCCATGTGATACCTCTCCATGCCAGGTCCTTGACATAAAGGTTAATTTTATTGCTCTTTATGTGTTAGTGGCGAAGGAAGGTTATTTTTGCGGCTTTTGCAGCTGTTATGTTTGCAGCGTAAGAAACAGTAACCTTAAAATAACTTTTGTCATGCCACCCTTAGTTTATGTTTTGCTCTTTTTTTAAACTCGGTTTTCCCCCCTCATCATTAAATCGTTAGCAAAAGAGAAATCGTTTTCTCTTTTTAAACGTGGACCGTAAAGAGACACATTTTTATATTTCTGATGGAACAAAAATATGAGAGCCAGATATTGCAACATATGTTTTTCCTTGCAAAAATATTCATATATTTCACACCAACGTGTTCTTTGAACTCTATGAAAAAGCATTAAGAAAAAATGGTAAGATCACTAGTTTCAAACCAAGAAAATACTGTCGAAGCAAATGCAGTCATTCTAAAAGTTATTTATAAATGTAAAAGCGTTTCATAACTTCCAATTGTTACAATTTTAAAATCACTTCTGAAATTTACAGGCAGACCACTCTCTGATTCTCCGTCCTCTTGTATATCTCATAACAGTTGAAATATACATGAGAAAAAAAAGTAATAAAAATAATATTTATTTAAAATTATTTCAGATATTTTTGACTGAAATAATGGTCATTAAATATTTATATTTCTTGATAGTTTTAATTTTGTTATTCGAACTAAATATTGCATATTTTAAAACAAAAGAGCAAACGATTGAAATTACAAAAAAATTATCATAATTTTTTACAAATTCATTTTTTTTTTTTTTTGCAGTATTGTATGAAAAATAAATATACACTTCCCTGAATTAATATTTTCGGAAATGACGGCCTTTATTGATGAGGGGGAAAACGTCAATTATTCTCGACATATTGAAATTGCCATCTACTTTTTTTTCTCTGCAAACAATGAAAAATGTGTATTGTGAGAAGATATTACTCCTTTTCGTTTCAAAAACATATGCTTTTATGTTTGGACAATTTTACTGCTCTGAAGGTTAATAGACAGAGAGTAAGAAGAGTTCGTTTTCGAGGTTTTTGTTGGCCGCCTTTTCTTTTAGTTATTCTTCTTTGTTATTCTTTAGTTATTCTTCTACTAATTTCATTTTCTTTTTTAAATCGTATTATTTACTACTAGACATGCTTATTTACTATATGCTTTACAAAAAAGTAAACATTTTTCTACTCTATCTTTCATCTCACCTTATATTGAAGAAATCAAAATCGATTAGCACATGCGCGAAAGTACGGAGGTTTTTTCCCATCAGAAAAATTTACAACAACGGTACAGCATTTGAAAATTCGAAAAAAAATTTACATGGATTATCGGTATAAATATATATTCATTTTTTAATACAACATAAATTTATTTTATTTAATTTTTGTTGACTGATTTTGAATTAATATTCGAATGATTAAGTTTTAACTTAAGTAGTAGTTCATTATTTATATTTCTAATAATTGATATTTCATTATATTACGATGCATTTAAAATTATACAGACTTTTGTCACTATTTCTGTATTTGTTGACAAAAATTATAAAACTAAACTATTTAATATCATTTAATTGCATTAAATATTGAAAATTACCTAATTTATTGCCTTCCTCGAGATCAAAAGTTATCAAAATAACTAGATGTTCTGGGTGAGCCAAGAATAGTCCTAATTTTTTAACTCTTTATTCTAAATTTAATGATTAAGTATTCCCCTAATTTGACTAAAACATAAATTTAATTTAAAAGTAGTAAATTCTGAAGAAATATTTTTCTTAACTGTTGTTATCATTGTTAATATAATGACCAATGTGGATGAAGGAATTTAAAGGAAAAGTAGTAAAAGAAATGGCGAATATACTATTCACATTTCTTCATCCTTCTTTTGAAAATATTGAATAATTAACTGTTACACACGGTCTTTTTTACTTTTACTTTAAATTTTAATTGTCCGATTCTTCTATCTTAATTTTCATGGTGCTGTAATTTCTCTCTCTTCTTTTTTTTATTCGTAACTAGTTGCTTCAAGCAACCAACTGATTTACTGGGAATATTGGTTATGTTTAATTTCATTTAAATCGCTTAGACATAACTTCATGTCCATAATTTCGTCAAATTGTCAGGTATTAAGACATGATATTTTACATTCTTACATATGTTCTATTCATTGAATACATGAGCATTTCTAATCGAGACTAGCTTCATGGCATTAAAGTATTTTTAAAAACGTAATTGCTAGGTTCATTTCTTCTTTCTTTTTCTCTCTCTCTCTCTTTTTTTTTGCGTTTTGTTCAATCACATGCATCATAACATTATTAAAAACATAATTGTGCGATTCACCTATCTTCTAACTTTCACGGCACTGTAACTTTACTTTTTTTATTTGTCTTGTAAAATTCACAAATATTAAACAGAACCCTTCTGTAGCTTTAACAATAGAATAAAATCATGCGAATTAAATATTTGATGAAGCAATAAAAACGATTCGAATTTCAAGTTAGCAATGCTATCTACTGTTGGAATTAAGCAAAAAAATAATTGCCTAATTCCAAAATTGAAAATTGTCAAAATTCAGAGAAAACTTTGCACGACTATAAAATTTATTGTATTGTATCAAAATTAATTTTATTTATATCATAAAAAATATTTTTTCAACTTTTAAAATGGTGTAAAGATCATATTTTTGCAATGATATTTTCGGGAGTTATCACAGAAGAATTCAAAATAAGCTTAATTTTTAGTTAATTAAAATTTAAAATTTTCTTTAAAAAATCGTTCTGATATGCATATTCCCACTCCCCAAGGTATATATAGATCAAATTTGCTAGCTGTAGATCAAACAGTCTGACCTATTGAGCGCCAAACTCACTCATAGCAATACAGACACACATTCATCTTCATTTTTAGTAGAGATTAGTTCACTTTTTACGAATTTATTTGTACCTTACTCTCCTGATCAGGCTCGAGATGCTCACCTAGATTCTACGGATTTCAGGATTCCAGTTTAATTTTTTTGTAGTTTTTTGTTCATAACACACAAAATTTTATTATAAAGTGGAATATTAAATTATTCTTTGAATATACTAAATTAAATAATTTGTAATATATGTTATGGCGATCATTGCTGAAATCAGTTAAATAAAAAAACGTTATGAAATATTTCTGTTTTAAAAATATTTATGAATCAGAGGATTCAGGTGACCTAACAGAAATGGTTTTAATTCCAGTTGTTGATGCATTATCATGAACAAAACCTTCATGAATTCTTACAAATATTGCATATACTTTTGTTTATTTCATGATTAATTTAGCACGTAATTTTAAGGATACTTTTTTTTCATATACAAAGCAAGCAAGAGGAAAATATTTTAACTGTCAAAAGATTTAACCAAGATATTTCATCTCAAACTTTCAGATTTCTCTTAAGTTTATTATATTACTTTTAGTAATGTGTGTGTATATATATATATATAACGCTCCGTCAGTCTATAAAACTTATAGCTCAAAAATGCACTTTAACAGTTATAAACTGAATTTGGGTACGTTGTTGTTATACCAAAATCGTAGATCTCTTTCAAATTTCGAACAAAGCTCGGTTACAGGCAATCCATTCATGTTCATATGAAATTGATAATACGAAAATGCTATTAGCTAGATAGATTAAATTTAGCATATGACACTCTTTCTAAAATTATAGACAAGTAACAAATTTTATATCAAATCCTTCGAATAATAACAAGCTCTCTGTCTGTCTATTTATGCGAACATATTCTTATGTCTTTGTATATGACCATAATAATTCAAAAAAGCAACAAATAAAATGAATAATTTTACTGTTGAGTTACAGTTACATTGTGGATCCTCGTCTAATTTCGGACCTACTCAGTTAAAAATAAGAGAACAAAACTATGTTTTCGATTTTCTTTTCATTTTATAAAACAGAAGTCGCGCCATTTTTTGATGCTATGCGAGAAAGTCTAAAGGAGGATACACCCTTGTTTTTACTTAGTATCCAAAAAGAAAACTTTCGTTTCAACATGAAATTCGTACTTTTTTCGCAAATAGTATAGATAGTAGCAATTCACTAGTATGCTCATTAACAAGATGGATGGCTATTGTTTTTTCAGCCTTCAATAGACAGTCAATAATAATTAAATTATTATAAACCATAATAATTTAATCTTAAAAAAACTGTGATTTCAATACAGAAAAACAAGTACCCTTGCATATAAATCAACAAACTTACTTTTTAATACATTTATTTGAAATTTTATTATTTTCTGCTTTGTGTATTTACCATTTGTTATTTTTTAAATATTTTTTTTTCATTTGATACTTTCACAAGTTTTTATTTTATTTTCTTTATTTGTTAACACATTTTTTACTGAGAGGATTATTTTTCTTTTTCCTATTAATATCGAAACGCGCATTTTCCTTTGCAAAAACGTTCATATAATATTTCTCAATGTATTATTCCTTTTTTTAACTTTATGAATAGGATTAAGAACGTAAAGACAGATTATTTATTTTAATCTATATCAAATGCAGTCATAGATGAAATTATTTAAACAATTTAGTTTTGTATCATATCCTGATATGAATGATCGAACACTTTTTCAAATCGATTAGGTCAATGCAAATCAATAGTCGAGATGTAAAAAATACATGCCAAATTTCATGTTTTTGATTTATCGCGTTTTCAAGCTATCGTATTCAAAAAACATGAATTGATAGAACGTGAATCAGGCGACGCTTTCACCAATTTGGTTCAAAATTTGTCACAAGCTTTCAATTGCCATTCAAAGATCCTGCACTAAATTCACACACATGGGTTGCTGATTTTTTAATTATTGCGTTTTTTCCTTACAATGGGCACCACTCAATGTAATCGTAATTAATTTTATGATGAACTTTATACTATCAAAATTCTCTGAGTGTGTATTCAAATGTACACAAAAATATTTGCTAGTGTGATTGCTACATCATTTAATGTTATTAGTTACGAAGTAGACAATTGACCTTGTAGCCGCTCTTGTAATACTAACCATAGCTGACTATGATGACATCAGAGACATTGTGGCGCTATGACTCAGTTCAAGTCTAGCGATGGCATGTGCTGCCTGCTTTGATCCATGCTCTTACATAAATATTTTAAAATTATTCCAAAATTTTGTATGTAAATTGTCTGTGTATAACGTAACGTGTAAATAAATAACTGTTACACTAATTCGGACTTTTTACTGAATCTCTTAACGACCCCAAAACCTGTCTCATTTTCAACCAACTTTAGCAATTGATATTTATGGATTTTTTAATTATTATTATTATTATTTTGCTTCACTTGTAAGGAAATACCTATCATTTCCCCCATAGAATGAAATTCACATTTTTCTGTCTGAATTATAAAGATTTGAATTAATTGAAACGAATTTTTTAACGATTATGATAATTTTTTTCATAAGAGGGAAATTAAAAACAAAGTGTTATATTTACGAAAATATATTCGATTATGAATTCAATTCTTTCATTTGCTAAACTTTTTACTTTATTAAAAAACTTAAAAATTTGTATATTTTATTAAAAAATTTGAATTAAAATGAATTAAATTAACTTTGTTGGAGGTAATAGTTTATATGTCAAATTAAGGTTAGTTTACACTCAGCCACTACAAACCATCCAGTAAAACCACGCATGCGCAGAAACTGTACAGTAGCAAGTACTTGTCCCGTCGAGACAAGAATTTGCTATTGTCCGCTATCTCAGCGCTTGCGCAATCTTCCTTTTGCGCGTGCGTGACTTACTGGAATCGTATAAATGGCTGAGTATGAACCAACCTTTTTGGTAAGCAAATTAAGGTAATATAGTTGTAAAGTGATTAATTAGATTGAGGCTAAATTTCAAACAGTGGGATATTCCCTCGGTTTTTCTCGTAACATAGATAAACTAGCACTTTCTTTTCTATTCCAGCTTTACTTTCCTCCACGTCTCTTGAACATATAATAGATATGGGGTAGTGTCAAAAGGCAAACCTCAAACCCTCAAAGATCATGATAGTCTGCAAGTATGAGTGCTGCCTCCTTGGTTACCACGTGTAGTAACTAATATAGCTTCTTAATATAATAAAAATAATTACGTATAGATTTTATAGGCTTCTCTTTTCATGGATTAAATCCAAGATTTTATAAAGATCTAAATTCTGGATAAAATATTGAAGACAATTTTTTTTTTTTCTAAATTGTTGTGCTTTTCACTTATCACGTTCATATGCACATGAATATACAGATCAATAAATTATTTACTTTTGACGAATTGTGTTCAAAATTTTATAAACATCTGAAATCCTGATAATGTACCAAATTTCATCCACATATTTCTTTGTGTTGTTTTCGCATCCACATGCATACAAATAGACGGACTTCATTGACAGACTTCATCAAAATTTTGGATATTACAAAATTGAAGCTAAAAGTAAAAATACAAATTTGGTGTGGACACTAATTTCTCGGGGTAGGATTTTCGTTGTAGATAAAGGCAGTTGTTTAGTTATTTTCACAGATAGGCATAATTTCAAACTCAGAGAAGTTTGCAACGTTGAGATTCATCAAAATCTCGAGGTCAAATTTTTTGACTTATTACAATACATTTTTCGTATACCAGAAAGTAAAAAGATGTATAATACAACTTATTTCAAAGTAGTCTTAGGGGAAAAAGTAGTCGATTCGGAATTGATATGACCACGATAAGTCAACCATCTAACTCCCCGACCCTCCACAAAGGCACACGGATTTAAACCATAACAGTGAATGACCGGACCGCCGCAACAGCAACATTGGCGGGAACTGTGGTTGAGTTCTAAGGGCCGTCACCGGCCACGGTACAACTCTCTCCGAAGGAAGTACGTCCCGTCATCGATGGGAGGAGTCAGATCCCCCACCTATTAGTGTACCCTCCAGGGTGGCGAGATCCAACCACCATGCCGGATGCATCTCATCCTCATTTCGAGGTGCCCGGCGGGGGGTATATGACCACGATAAGTAATTTCGATTTATGCTTAGATTTGATTAATTGAGTCTAGAAGTGAGAGTCGCAAAGAAAAAGAGAAATTTTAACTTAAAACTGGCAATATTTTTTTAAATACTTAATATTTTTAATAATTAATATGTCATTAATAAATTAACAGTAATAACAATGTGATTTGGATATATTTTCAACATCCTAAATTTTGTTTACAAATTTTTTTTCGCATTTGTTTGTAATTCCAATAAACTTCACTGTAATTTTTTTTTTATTTCACGGTATCATTTCCTGTTTATACCATAGTCCCCAAAAAAATCAAAATCTCGACAAAAATAAAAATTAAACGAATAGTGCTATTTGAACAATAATCACACACAGGCAAATATTTTTAAAACATATTTATTATCTATACTGCCAGAGCCAATCAGTCTGTCAACATTAGTGATGATTTCTGTAAGAACAGAAGCAACAAGCTAGCGAAAGTTTTGAAGAAAAAAAAAATAACGATCCAGTTAAATTGGGAGATGAGAATTTGGGATGTTGAGGTTTAGAGGTTTTTCTCTTTTTGTTTATATGATGTTATTATTGTTTATAGTGCTGTGAGAACTGTTTGTTTTCACTGAAGCGATAGGCTAAGAATATTTGGATGCATTCCAACATAAATTTCGTAATGAATGGATGCTTCATTATTCGTTAAGTAAATACTTAAATTATAAATTGAATTTTTTAAGTTCTAGGGTTTTTTTTAATGTTACATTAAATAAAATAATTAGTTGGGCATTTTTTAAAAAGGAAAAACATTTTTTATTCGTACCATACTTATAAAAAATGTATTTGCAAATGAAACATGAATTAATGCTTCGATTCGAGTTGTCTTATAGATTTTTTTTATATATTTAATCAAATTTTTTAAAATGTGTATTTTGTATATTTTTATAAAATAAAAAAAATCAATAATTATTATTTTTTTGCTTCAATAAACATTAGAAAATTTATTGAATTATGATAAAAAATAAATGCAGTAATTTAACGTCAAAAGAATTATGAAGACCCACGACTAGTCTTCATCTGAATTAATTTATAGCTCGAAAAAGTAATCAGCAATAAAACATAAGCTTTTGTTTTAGAAAAAAAAATTTCAAATAGTTTTTGTTCGATCAATCTCATTATATGCGCTTTCACTTTTGTGGATCAGTAGCTATCACTAGATAAAGAAAAGTTCAATAATAATGTCCTATCATAAGTAAGAATAGTATTACGATCTTAAAATAAACCTATTTTGGATCTATCGAAAATATTTTCCCGAAAACTGCACCAGATTCATAATTCTGCTTGTAGCCCTATTATCTCAAATTCCCAAAAACGAATGTGTACAAATTTGGAACATTAAAAATTCATTCAATAATTTTTCATGAATTATAATCATCATCGTTTCTTTATAAAACTGGAAATCTGTGATCTTTTATTTATTTTCTTCTAATTTATTTCCGATGTACTCAACACAAGTTATACTGTATGCGTTGTGATCACATATACGAACTCCTAATTATTATCACTTGCCCATCAATCTTTTTGGAAATAAAAGAACACTTTTTGGGAATAATAAAATTCTTTGGGGCAAATAAGAAACACGTTTTGGCAAAGATCCTTTCCTTTTACTGGATTTTAAACTTCTGCTTTTATAAACAAAAATTAAATGTCATTCTTTCTTTCTTTAAATGCAACTAAGGAAACTGTTAAGTAAGAATTTTAAGTGTGACAGAAAATCCATATTAATTTAATTAATCTAATAAATTGATTAATAATTCAGATTAATTTAAATATAATAGTGTTACAAGATTCACATACAGCATAACGCTGCACGCTTCTCCATTAACAGTGAAAAAGAAGCATTGCCCGTCTAATACTTTACTGACTATGATCTTGTATTGTGCTGTTAAATGAATTTCGTCTAGTCAGCCATAAATGTCAGCAATTTTTCTGCACACTTCTAATCACTTCTAAACCAGATTTAAAATGAAGCTTTGGAAGACACACATTAAAAGCTTTCTATTTAAAGATAAGAATTGTTTGATAATTAGAAACCTATTTACATAAGTTTTTATACAAGCAAGCATAAACTCTTATTTGATTCTTTGTAACTACAAATGTTTACATGGTTTTTAAAGCCTTTGTTATTGCAAGAAAAAAAAGAATGTAATTGTATTTCGAGAAGATTCTATTTAAAGAGAGATTTGTCTGGAAAATTTTCTAGAGAAAAATTTGTAAGTGAAAGCATAATCAAAAGATTTATATTTTATAAGCAGTTTTATAAGAATAGAAAGTTTTTATATGATAACAGAAGTTTTATTTCCTTATTTTTCACCAGATTTTACAATCTTTATTCATTATAATCTTGCATTTAAAAAAAAACAGAATTACACAGAATAATCTGCAGTAACGCATTAAACCCACAAAAATGTCATTTATAATTTATTCAACTTCTAAGGGAAAAAAAAATTGCAAATCGTTTGTAATAAACCGATTAGTGTAAATGATATAAATAAATTGTTTATAATGAGCAAAAAAAGAAATACATAAAAATCGTTTTCAGTGATTTAAGCAATACGAAAGAAAATTTATACAAAAATAAATCGATAAATAATAAGATCGTCTTCTTTTTTTTAAAAATAAAAATTTTAATTTTATTGATAAAAAAATGAATCTGAATTAGAAAGTAGTAGGAGACATAGAACAGTTGATGTAGAGTTAATGGAATTATATTAATTTTTTGACCAACGCATCATTAAGAACAGCATTTAAATAAATAATAGTTACCTGATTTAGTTTTAATTTGTTGCAATGAGAAGAATTTCTAAGTAAAATCGTAAAAATATAAAAAGAAACTAACGTGACAAACAAAATTATTGAATAGTAGTAGGACAATTTATAGAATGAAACAAATTTAATTTTTCTTTCAGATGTAAGTCAAATGATTTAACCTTGTTATAGAAAGGCATACATACATTCTTCTTTCTTATTAAAAATAGAGATTAATCTAATTGAGAATACAAAGCAGCAATCATCATAGGAAGAATTCCATTTTAAACAACCATTTAATACAGTATATATAATTTTTTACATTCTACATGAGAAATTTAATAATGTAAACCATATTATTTACAATAATTTTCAGACAAAAATCAGATGTGGGAGTTCGGCGAGCTTCATGTTTTAAAGACCTTACTAGAGAGAAGATTTGATTTTTTTTTTAATTTCTTTAACATTTTGTTTTATCATTGCTGCTTGTCCGATTTTGGAATGATCTCGGTGTTTCAATGGAAGCAATGAAGTTGAATTCAAATCACTTTTCTCTTGTTGTAATGACGCTAAAAATATTGAAAATATGAAAAAAAAAATATGGCACACTGCTTTCGCTTACTATTTGTGCAACCGTATTTCTTGTTTTAAATGAAATTTGTCTTACAGTGATTATTTCAGAAAATGATCTGAGGCGAATGATTATGGATTATGAAAGAACCTCACTTGAATAGTTTTGACATTTCTTTGCGCTCATTAATATATTTCAAATATGGAAATAATCCCCTTTTCGAATTTTCAGATCTTTTTAAACCTGCACATTAAATATGTACCTCAATTTAAATATCTCTTAACTTCATTTAAAATCACATAATAAGCGTAATTGCCAAGGTGGATAATCAAATGCCTACGAGCTCCACAATTGTAGAAGTGCTAATTATGAGAAAAATTCGACAAATTTTGTGATTTTTTTTTCTTTTGTAATATAACCATATTTTGTGCTTTCGTTCACTAGCGTATTTAGGCAATATACGGTCCTAGGCAGTGCCCATTATGAGGCCTGTCTTTCAATAATTACTCAATTCTTCATATTTTAAAATGTTTTCAATTAAAATAACATTTTGATTATTTTTAAGTTAATTTTTGAAGCATTAAGAGCAATTACTAATTAATATATGTGCTGATAGATCATTAATCATTGACTAATTATTAATTAATACATGTGTTGATATAACATTAATCATTAACTAAATGTTAATTAATAGTTTTCATATTTACAAATAAAAGCATTAATACCTTGACTGCCGTGGGGGTCATCGGTGACCAGCGGGCCTATATAAATTAAATTGTAAGAAACACAGCGCGGCAGTCAACATGTTAATTATATGATAGATTAAAAGGAAATAACAGGTTTCAAAACAAATATAATATTTAAAAAAAATTATTATTTTACAGGGAATGTCAAGTGAACTATAACATAACTAATGAAATGAATAATGAATATTTCAGTTTATTATAAATAAGTAATCAATTATATTTTATTTAATAGTTCATTATTAACATGTATTTTAGTCCTAATATTTTATAATTCATAAAATTTGTATTTTTTGCAAATATATCTATTTGGTAACTTCACAAATGACATTTTTTAATCAATCTACTTCCGGCCCCTCCTTTACTTATTGGTTCTAGACAGAAGCCTAGTCTGTCTAGTTGGAAATCCACCTCTGGTTTCATCTGCTTCACAATAAGACGATATGCATAAACATATTCCAACTAAAGTCTTGTTCTTTAAATTTCTGAACATTATATTCAAGATTTTATCATGGATCCTTATAAACGCGAAGATCATTGTAGTTTGGTTTGGTTTAGTTATATTAACGTCCCGTTTTGAAGCAACACTTGGGCTATTTTGGGACGGACCTCGCAATTTTGAACCGCGGTCAGATGACGAGGACGACACCTGAGCTGGCACCCCCCTCTCCACACCAGCGGGAGGACATTTGGTCAGGACGGATTTAACGTGCAACAGACCCCCTTACACGACGGTTCTTCGGTGGAATCGGGTCTCGAACCTGAAACCCTCAGGTTCCGAAGCCGAAATCTTACCACCAGGTCACCGCGGCCACGAAGATCATTGTAATCCGCATTTCTTCCTTCCTCTAATGCATCAAAAATATATGTAATTTTTTAAAACCATTTTATTAGAAATTACAAATTTAATTTTTTGATACTCGGCATATAGAAACATTTCTCTTAAATATGATCCGCAGCTATATTATTAAGATTTTTATTATTTCAGATTATCATAATATTTACTACTGAAAATTTGCTTTTCTAAACATTAAATAAAAATCAATAAAAAAATCTGATTTCGAAAATTTAGAGTGAAAAGGGGGTTCCAAAACTTGCCCTCTAAGGGTCCCCTTCACAGAGCTTAAGCCCAGACAATTGCATATGTCATATAATGGCTAACTCCACATTCTGCGATAACATCACATCCTTTTTATACAAAAATGTTGAATATATCTATCATATAGATAAACATCTATGTAGATAAAAATGAATTTTAAATATTTACAATCACAGCATATTAAAAATTTACTTATTTCTATATCTCTGTTTCTGTGATGTTTCATAATTTAGAAGATATTTCTCCTTTCGACATCCAAATTTACAAATATCGCTTGTGCTGATCATAGAAATAAAATATCTGAATATTTTATTTCTGTGATCGGCGCCGTTTTCACCAACAGATTCAGAGTAATCAATGCGTTTTTATTTCTTATAAGTATTTATGTGTATTTATTGCTTTTATTAATTATATTGCTTATAAGATAATTGAAAAATGTTGAATTTATTATTTGAATTTGGTTCTTTATAATATGTAATACTGATCATAGACTTAATTCACCCTTCAAAAAAAATTCAAAATAAAAGAAATTAAGAAAATTCAAATATCTAATCCGGTACATAGTAGCATGATAATATTTAATGTTTGATTCATCTGTCTTTATTTTCTTTTAAAAATTTCCACTTAATTCAATAGCAGTGAAATGCATTTAATATTGTCGTAAAGAATGACGCTTGCATAATCCCTGTAACTAAAACAATGAAAAGCATTGTTGTTCAATAGCCATAAAAATTTATTTAAAAAAAAGAGAAAAATATTCAAAAATAAAATTGATATAACTAAAAAGTTTATTTTTTCGGTTTTAAAATAATAAGGGGTGATTTTATGCAATAATATGGCCCAAAGTTATGGATGAAAAATGTTGACATTTAAATAAGTTTTTAACTAATCTGGTTAAATTTTTTAAAACTCCATTGCTTCATATAGAACTTACTACCCAAGAAATAACCATGATTAACGAGTGCAAATGAACGCAATAATTTCAAAAGTAAAGAGACAGATAGATAGAATTTGGTACAATTCTTATTAAATTTTGAATCAAGTCCGTGAAAGAGTTGACCATCTTTTGTCTGCTTTAGCATGCATGCAAATGGAATAACTCCTAAACTTAACGAAATTCCGTATGAGATTTTATAACTGTAACTGTAGTTTTGTGTCAAATTTGGTTACAATCTTCAGGAAATTAAGGCTTCCAAATACATATTCACACAATAGATACCAGAACACCAAAATCTATATTTCGTCATCAAACATTCACATCAAATATCTGTATTTCGTAAGTGGTGTTTGCAAATGCCATACGAGGCATTCACGGTATTACAAGGTCCATAATTTTATCGGAGAGCATGCGAGCAGCTTTCATTGAGACTTTCCTCAGAGGCTTCATCATGCATGTCACATCAGTTTACAGATATTAAGCAAAGCCAATAAATACTATCATGTATTTAGTCACCAATGATGGACGATATTTGATGTTTATCTCTTCTAAAAGTGAATATATGTGTCAGTTCGCTACAGTACAGGCCGTGTGACAAACATCAACGAAATTTGACCCATGGATGGTGGGAATATACATCTCAGAGCAATTTTTTTTAAATTTTAATTAGAATTTTTATTAATTGAAAATTAAACGAATTTTTTTGTGTTTTCCTGTGATAATTTCCAAATATATAACAGCACGAAAATAATTTTCACACCGCTTCAAAAATATATATTTTTGATGACACTAATAGTTGTGCGATTTTTTTTCTACATCTAGGTAATTTTTAAAAATATTTTTTGACAATTTTCTAACAATAAATTAAATTGTTACCCAGAAATTCAAACCGGTTTTTTTATTGTTTTGTCAAATGTTTTGTCGCTTGATCTGCTTCCATTGTTGAAAACTAAGGAAGATGGATTCTGTTTAAATCTGTGTAGTTTACAAGATGAATAAAACATTTTAGTTATAATATCCCAAAATTTAGCAGATATATGAAACACACATTTACGTTTTCAATATCGCAATGATATCATGGGACTAGTCTTCATTGGAAAGGTCTATATATACAAATCACAGAATGCATGAAGGCTATCTAGAATAACATATGTTTAATGTCCGACTATGAGGGAACTGAATTACACGGACAGGAAATTATATCTAAATGATTTTACTGAAATTAAATATAATCCATATTCCTGAAGAAAAAGCTGGTCACCTAAGACGACGTGTGAGTAATATTACTCTCAACACTGAGACAGGCAGGCAAATAAGCTCTTGTTATCAGATTTCAATAAAATTTGATATGGATATGCATGTTTTGTATAAAGATTACATGCGAAATTCACGTTATCATGTCCATAGCTTAAGGACATAATTCCAAAAATGCACTGGTAGGACCAAGGTAATTCTGAAATGTGGGGATTCTTTAGAATCTGGAAATGGAAATCGAATTTTTCAAAATGATAGCAATTCATTTTTTTTTCTTTCTGTTTATCCTTCGTAAGAGAAAGTAAAAAATGGTGGGTAATAAAAATAGCATTAGCAGAAAGGTGTTATTCTCTTTCTTTCTTCTTACTTTCGTTTTATGGAAAGGAATCCCGCCCGAACTAACGGAGCGTGCTGTTTACCAGTGCAAAGCACGATCAGTCGGATATCTCTGATGAGTTGAACCATTTCAGTGACATTGCGCGCACTGCAAAAGTTCTCCGGGTGGAAATTAAAAATTATTTCGAGTCTATAGCATAATTGATACAAGGTAAGAGTTTTTATATATTATTCGTAAGGAGAACTGTATTAATACTTTTGTAATCTTCTAATATAGAAAAATGAATTTTTGTTTGTTTGTATTTTATGCACTGTCGTTCTGTGCATCCGATTGCGATAAAATTTTGACAACTTGTTGCTTTGAACTAAAAAAATCCCTGTTTTTCACATTTATGTTGAATGCTCACGAGTTAGACAGCCACGAAATTTATCTGTTTGAAAAAAAATAATTGTCTACTCTAATGTATACTTGAATAATAAAGTAAAAAAAAAATAGAATAAATATTATTTATACTTCTCCTTTATATATCATTCGATTTCATTAAATGACTTCATTGTCGACAAGAAAATTAATATCATTATTAATTAAACAAGACAGCTATTTTAAATTTCAAATGATATTTTCAAAATTATTTCTTTTAGGGCAGCAACGCATCGGGTACTAGCTAGTAGAATATGAAAATTGTTGTCATTTATATTCCTATTTCTTTAATACATATATAGTGCAGTAAAACTTAACTAATTCGGATTTTTTTTTTTTTTTGGTTATTCGAGGATTTTTTTTTTTTTGTCTATCCCTTCAATTTTCAATTTTTAATTAACATAGTTTAAAATAAGTATATTATATGAATTTACATTATTATATTCCCGTTTTTAACATTTTCCCGTCACTTACAGCATATTTTAGGGTACTCTCGAAGAAGTGGTAATTAATGTAAGTGTGTGTGTGTGTGTCATTATTTGAATTTCTCTCAGGCTTACTATTGTAAAAGAGAGAAAGAAAATCGTAAAAGAGGGTTAAATGTTTAATACATTTAAATTAAGTCAAAAAATTTTAAAAAGAGAAAAAAATCTGAATTGTTTTTGTAAGTTAAATACATTTATACTTTGTACTCTGAGTGAGTTATATGTGCTTTTTTCTATTTACTTTGAATTACTGAACAATTGTTGCATGCAATATGTAGTATATATTCTTTATTTATTAAAATTATTTCTTTATTTATTCAAATTCTTACTTTGAAATTATTAAAAAATAGTTAATCTTAACTATTATCTTTTCATTTATAAAAATTATTTATTGTTCGCTTATTTATTAAACATTTGTTTTACGACTGTTAAATCTTTTAATTCCAATTTTCGAATGAATTGAAGTGTTTTAGCAAGCCGGACAGCTTCGAATAAATTAAATTCCATAATATGATAATATGATAAATTGTGAAAAAAATAATCGCGTTTATGTATTCTGCATGTATATGTAAACATCCGTACGTATATAAAATCGTATATGTAAACATCCGACTGCTTATAACAAAAATCATCTAAAATTATTCAAAAGTATTTGAACCAATAACGATTTGCCGTAGCTCTTTCTAATTCATAAATCTGTCGCTTTCAAAAATAATTTCGGAAACTATTATTGAAAGATTTAATTCTGAAATAAAATTAAAATTTCAGAACATTATCTATTTAAATTACATCAGTTTGATCACCCTTTTTTCTTCTGATTTTCACATTAAAATAGTTTTAATTTTAGGTACATGAAATAAATGTATTTGATATTTATACTGGATAAAAGCAAACATAAATAAATATATGTACAATAAAGGAAAATGTCTAAGAAAAATTAACATAATAATTTAAAATATATATTTATTCATTCAACATGTACGTTTAAAAAAAGAAAACTTTATTCGTATTGGAACCTTATTTGTGAAATCTTGAAAGGATGAAACTCGAGTATGAACATATTTTGAAAAAGAAACGCTTCTCCTCTTTAAAAGATGTAATTCAAAATCAAACGCAAATTTACAATACAGAACGTAAAGGTCTCGTACCCAATTTCATCCGCGTTTTTAAGTCATCATGTTCACATGTATGTCTGAATGGAAAATTCCAAAAATTCTTTGTTATGGATTTAAAAAAAAAATCTAAAATGAGAAGATTTATCAAATTTTTGAAATCAAATTGCTTCAATGTTTACTCAATAACTTCTAAATATTTCCTTAAATAGCTTCGGAATTCTACAATATGATCTGGATAATGATGTGGGAGTTAAACTTTTCACGGCATATCTCCACCAGTGTGTGACGTGATTCAGTTCGCCCATTATTTTCCACGGAGATTTCACATTCAAATTCGTCCAAATAGATTTTTTGTATGTGTGTGTAAAACTTTCTAAATTAAAGAATGATCGATCTTGAATGAATTCTTTTATAATATAAATTTCATGTAAAAATTCTGTGTTATTCTACCCTCCATGTCCCCCACTTTTGCATATACTTACGTAATAGTATGCATTTTGTGCTGATCTTCGTCGTGTGGTTAAGAAAGGTAAATGCGCATTTTCAGAAAAAGATCTCTTTTCATTGATGAATTTTGTACATCTTATGCAGATCTAGAGTTTTTAATTTAGAGATAGCATACCATTCAACTAGTTGTTGTGGTTTTGAGTCATTGTGCACACAAGCACTTGGATAAACAGATAGATAACCAGATTACTCTTTGAAAAATTGTTTTGTTAAAATATCTACAATTTCCGATATCAAATTTTATTTTCCTCATTCTTTGCATTCCACACTTCCAGGCATTTACATATATATCAACAGATATTCAGTCTTCAGTCGTCTGATCTGGATCAAAATTTTATACAGATATGTAAATTTCGAGCAAAAACAACATGTATTGTTTTATTAAAACACCACTTTGTTTTTTTTTTCTTTTTTGTATTCATATACACATTCGTAGACAAACAATGTTCTCAATGGCGGATTTTGGCTAAAATTTGAGACTTATCTTTGACTTTCGAATAAAGGTGGCATACCAAATTTCATTTACTTAGCTCACTGCCTTCTAGAATTTGGGATTGTGTTTACATGTTCGATGTATACAAATGAACACAAATCCAAAAAATTAATTTTTCTAACACAAAGATGTTTAAAATAGGGAGATCTCCCAATATGACAAGGTAAAATATTTTGCCTATTGCCATTCTTCTCTCTGCGAATTTGGCGTATTAAGAAGTGAAAAGATAGTAAAAATGACAATGGTTTTTTCTGTTAATGAACTGAATTTTGAAGAAGTATCATCATACATTTAGCTATTTTGTCCCTTAATTTAATTTGTAACAATTTTTATATAAATGTCAGTTCATTTAAAGTTGAAAGTCTTCTTTATTTAAATAGACTGAAATTATATTTAATAATTATGTGTTAATATGTTACTACAGCACAAAATATTTACCGACATAGTTTTTTTGATACAGCAAAAGTTTACTTTTTACCTTCATTTTCACCAAAAATAGTTATCAGTAAAGAGGCAAAACGGAATTCATACTTTAGTAGCAATAAGAATAATCCTGGATTTTGTTAACATTTTCTCTAGATTTATTTTACATTCTTAAATAAATGTAAAAAAATATTTCTTGGAAAAAGCTTGATTGGACTCATTTTAAAAAATTATTTAAGCTATCTCAACAGATAAATACTTATATATTGCAATCTTTATTAAATATTTTAAGTCTTATTTCTTCACAATTTCATTCATAGCCTTTTATGTATTGTTCAAGTATTAAACATATGATACAGCAAATTATAACATAAATCATTTTACTTTTTAAAAAGATTTGATTTTTTTTTCCTATCGAAGTATAAACAACATTAAGTGGAAACTTATTCAATGTTCAAAAACAATGCATATGAATAAATTTTAGAAAATCACATTTTTGCTATCACTTTATAATTTATTTATAAATTACAAAATAATATTTTTATACAAAAATGTTATGTTTCAGAATAAAAATCAAAACCCACAATATCAGTCTATAATTGAAAATTCAAATGCTTGTTAATTCATATATTTTCAAATTTTAATTTAACTGAAAAAATTAATAATAATAAATATTTTTATAACAAGCACATATACGTAATATACCAGGTGTGATATTCAACGCTGCCTGAAATTTTCATGTTCTTTTATCAACGAAAAGTTTACGTTTAATTAATTGCCTCAAACACTTCAGTCAAAGCTTGCTTATACTTTAACATTAGTGAGCAAACTTTTATTTATGCGTCGTATGCAAAAAGATAATAATAATTTCTATTAGCAATCGACAGAATCTTATGGAGTCTGTAAACAAAAGCTTTCACAAATTATTTGTTTTTAATTAAAAGGTGATTTTTTTATAAAATACTAGCCGCCTTTAGCGACCAGCTGGCTCGCCATTCTTAATGCTCGTTAAAATTTTAATAATTAAATATTTTATGTAAATCCTATTTTAATAGCTTCTTCATCAAAATATTTTAAAGCTTCAAATTTTGATAGTCATATAATTAACTCATAATATTATAAATACCTTCAGTCGTAACGTAATATGTATCTCTCTAATTTTCTGTTAGCTCCCGTAGAATTTATGCTTTGAGTTAAAGTGGAAATGATTAAAGTGCAATTGATATAAGGACATTTTTTTTTTACTGAAACGAAGCATTTTTTTAAATATGAGTACTGCAAATAGAGTCGCTGAGTATTTAAACCTTATGGGCACTAAAGAATATATTTCTTAATTTGTATGATATCTGAAGCTTTTCTACAAAATTTTCTCAAATTCATCATGAACAGATCGATTAATTAACAATGTTTAGTTTTAGATGCATCAAACATTAAGAAAATAAACAGAATCATTTAAAATAATTGGTCGAAAACAAGTAAAAAAACTTAAAACTATAAGCATATACAAAAATATGTAACTAACATAACTACTATTTAATTACGAAAGCATTCAACTAACCTAAAAATAATTTAAATCAAGTCCGCAATCAGTCACAACAATCAGAACACAATGCGCATGCGTGAATTTTCAACGCCAGTTACGGTAACGCAAATGCGTGAATTTTTCTACGCCAGTTGGGGCAACACTATGCAGATTAGAAATTTTTAATTCCCTTTATTCTGTTTTATTTCAATTCTAACGTACTTCAGAATGAATCTGAAAGATCGATTAATTAATAATGTTTAATTCTAAATGCATCAAACATTAAGAAAATAAACAGAATCGTTTGAAATAATCTGCCGAAAAATATTAAGCCTAGCCTCATTAGCGTGGGAAAAAAACTGAAGCCTTACTCATTTGGCGGTGGGGAAAATAAAAAGATTTTTTTGTCGGGAAAGTTAGTTTTTAATTAATAATTAAAATTCTAATTCAAAAAAGGGAACCCAGGTGCACATTCCCGACCTCCAAGGTATACATGTACCAAATTTGGTAGCTGTAGGTCAAATGGTCTGGCCTGTATAGCACCAATCCACACACACACACACACACACACACACACATATACATACACACACACACAAACACACATTGAGCTTTATATAAGTATAGATTACAGAAAACAAGTTCTTTCTATCGTCAGCAATTTTATTTTTAATAAAGAAACTTTAGAACGCTTTTAAAAACAACAATTAATTGCTAAAATCTTTAAAGAAAAAACAAATATCACAAAATAAAGGTACAGTAGTTTAAAGACTTACTGTTGCCTAGCAACAGAATATCTTCATTTCTTTTTTTCAAAATCGTCGGAATCTTTTTCAGTTCGCTATTAAATTATAAAAAAATTCAGTAAAAATCGAAGAAAAAATTACGCGTAAATGAAATTGAATTAAAAAGGTATTTAGAATTTAAAAAAAAGGAAAAAAAGGATTTTTGAATTTTAGGATGATATAAAAATATTCCTTAGGGAATAATTTGCTTCGAAGTTACTACTGAAAAATGGCAAAATCTCAATTTATTTCTAGTTAATAAAATATTTAATTACTTCTACGCTTTCAAAAGGTGACAGTATTCTCTTGTTTTAAATGAAAATTGTGCAAAGAGTATTTTGTATTCGGCCCTATTATTTAGTAGGAATGAATATATACATACATACAGATTAATATTATTTTAACCATTTTCAGCTTTTTAAATGCTATATTTTAAACTTTACCCAATTAAAGCGAAAATGATAAAACAATAGCTTGAAATTCAAAAGTTGATTGTACCCATTAGTGGAGATAATTCGATTTTAAACATATCCTCTCAATGCCGTACTTCCTTTTTGTGTTCATCTTGGCCGATCTTCTCCCCTTATTTTAATGACCGGCACTTCACTTTTGACACACTTGTCTAAATTTGGAGAATTCAGGCGGACAGTATAGGAAATATGCTCAGTTACTCAACCAAGTAAGTTTTAAAAACATTCTTGTAATTACACTTAGAAAAGAAAGATTCACTCCTTTAAATGTCACAGTTTGACAAACAATGTTTTCCATTTGCATTATTACTCAAGAATAATTAGAAATCACGCCGGATGTACGTGATTTTTTTTTCCGACACAAAAGTTCTGTCAACGGCTTTGTCGAAAATACTTTCTTTCCTTTCAAAAGAATTAGCTAGCTAAAAATATGTTATCAGTTTAAACCGATTTAATAAGTATTTTGAGATTTTGAAGGAAACAATTTTTTTTTATTTAACTGATTTTATTTTAAACCTTTAAAATTAAAAACCAGTAACTTTTGATTTCATGGTTTTTTAAAGATTATTTTATGTTTTTGAAGAATTTTTGTTGATTATTCACATGATTACTTCCCATCTTAATGAAATCTTCATTTAAATAGATTTTCATATAAAAACAAATGTCAACAATGATATCGCTAAACTGCATTACATTCATCAACTCGAGTTAACTTGTCTATCAGAAATAAACATCGCGTAACGGTGCAAATTATAATTTTTTGTACTAGTTTTGATAAAATGAATTGTTGATTACTGGAAGTTATGCAAATTAAACAATTAAGTTCGTATTATAAGATGGTGAAATATACAAAGTATCTCTTTTTTTTCACAAATCTTTAATCCTTTCTGATTGCACATCTGTATTTCAGTTTTTGTCATATATTTTGAATATCTTTATAGCAATGAAACTAAGTACAATTCAAATATAATTATATCTGCTCGAAATTGCTCTCCATCCTTTTCGAATGTTCCCCGTTATAAAGTATCATATTACTGAAAAATTCAAAAATAAACCAGTGGAAGTGGTCTCCCTAAAACCTTCTCTCATACGCTCTAATAAACTTGGTCATATCTGAGAACGTCTTACATGGCATTGACATACAATATTTACGAAATATTAATTTTAAGCATGAATGTAACCTTTTTACTGAATCTATCATGTCATTCTTGGAGAGTTATTTGGCATTAATAATACCCCGGCATACGTTAATAGTACCCAAGAATCAAATTTGTATTTCAAACCCTTTTTCCTCAACCGATCGAAACTAAAATTTGATAAAAACTGCACTTATAGTCACAATATCCCATACTAAATTTGATATATTTAAGTCATTGCGTTTTTTAAATTATTGCGTTTATATGTTTCTGAAATACAGAACGACAGATAGTCAACCTGTAGTTGGATTTGAACCAAAATTTGACAGATGTCTACACTACAAATGTTAGATCTGTGTACCGAATTTTATCTATTTAGCTCGTTTCCTTTTGTAATTATCGTAGTAACTTATATTCGAACAGACGGACTTTCTCTGATAAGATGTTACTCAAAATTTGATAGAAATCTGAATGCAAAGACCATATACCAAATTACATTCGATTAGCTCAAAGCGTTGAGTTATCTTTGTCAGAGATAAGCGGACATTTTCCAAAAATGTGTTTTTCGAACTTAGGGAAGTTTAAAACGTCAAAATCTCGATTTCGAAATTTTTGATGATTACTGTACTTTCTCGATACTACGTATACGAAAAAGTCAAAAACAACAGTAACAAATGGAAATTTCGCCTGTTCATTTTTTAAAAAAAAGAATCAGGATCAATGCAGAAACTTATCAAGCTGTTCATGTCGTAGAAAAAGGTGCCAATATTCCCAGTTATTTCGCTTGAGAAATCGATAGTAATGATGTCAATAAGAAAGAGAGCAAGAATATTTTAACACTTCTG
This sequence comes from Argiope aurantia, assembly GCA_026543865.1. NCBI lineage: Eukaryota > Metazoa > Arthropoda > Arachnida > Araneae > Araneidae > Argiope > Argiope aurantia. The sequence continues at coordinate 1,215,395 of JAPMOR010089840.1, forward strand.
TGATAAAATATAACATATACTCTTTTATAACATACCCTCTTGTTTCGATTGTAAAAAATGTATTAGATCTAATACTCGTAACAGTGATTTTACACGACAGTTTCCAATGTTGAGATGAGCATTCATTAATGGAATATTTTGATTTTTTTTTAAGATTGGATATACAAGGTCACAAAATGAAAGATTACAAGAATAAGTCAATTTACTTCATTCTTTTACCTGACAGGTTTCAATCAAAAAAATTTTGTCAAACAATCATTTATATCTCAGTCAACTACTCAAATGCAACTAAGCCTTCTATTTCAAGTTTTTTTGGGGGGAGGGGATTCGTCCAAACTACAAAATATTTATGAAGTTTTTTTGGTGTGTGGGGGGGAGGGGGGAGAGTTATGAACTCTCTTTTTTTGTATCTGAGCCTGATTAAAATTCGCGTGTATTTATGTAAAAAGTTAGATTTTAACTTACCCGCTTTTCATTAGCACCACTTATCATGTAACTTTGAAGTATTGCTGTAATGCCACTTTTGGAGACTCCATTTTTCTTTCTGTATTTTAGATGGAAATTTCGTGCACTTGCACAACGGAATAAATTTCATGAGGCTACAGACAATATTTTGCTCTTACACAACTTCATTGTCACAAGGGAGCGGAAAAAATAATGAACCATCGTTGGATACATTTCATTCAAATGAGGACCAGATATGCTTAGTTCTAGTCGCAAACTTAGAATACAGTATTTCTAATCTGCTATTGAAATATTTCCTTTCCTATAAATACTTCGCAAATAATTTAGTTACGATGTTACCCAACTAATATATGTCCACCTATTAATAAATTTTATATTCGTTTACATCATTTCATGTAAAATTGTCCTAATTATACTGGATATAAAGATAAATACTGAATGTTTAAAATAAGCTCAATACATACTGATAGGCAAGTTCCAGATATGCTAATTAAAATTTGGGGAGAAGGGAAGTCGCATGTTAGAAAGGTTTTTACTGTGAATGATAAATTCACCAATTACAGGAAAATAATTCAAAGCTTCACTCTTTCATTTTATATTTGATTCATTATTATGGCTCAAAATACAGAGATATCAAATCTTCTTAAGATTTTGTCTTCTATCAATATCTTCCCAAATGGGGTTCTGAATTTTATTGCATGAAAACTTTTTATTGTACAAAGGCGCAATTTTAACATAAATAAAATATTTTTTGTAGTATTTTTTAATTTAAAAAAAATATAATCAGCTTTTTTATCAGATATATTTTAAAGTAAGAATCAAAGTTTATATCATCATCCAATTAAGAAAATTCGTTACCAAGAGTAGACGATTGATTTACTAAATAGAATCATTAATTTCTTTCAGCACAATGAAAAGAAAAAAAAAATTTTTTTTTCATTTACAAATTTACACCAGTATACAAGTATGACATTTTATGTTCTGTATTAGTTCCTCTTCTTCCTGGGTTACACGTACATAAAACAAAAGCACGTAATCTTAGATTCTGCTCTTTTCGAACCAACATCATTTGAAGTCCTTATTTTCAACTCATGATGACTATAATAATTAGAACTGCTTTCTGAACTATTATAATTCAAAACAATAGTCCTGAGTTTAAACAGTCCAATTTAGGCTAATGTTTGTGGTTCATTTTAAGCAACATTTAGACAAAAAAATCTATTATTCTTATTTTAAAACTTTTTAAATAAAGTTATTGTAATCAAATGTTTCCTATACTAAAATATAATAGAATATTTTGCTACTTATGTTAAAACAGCGCAATGACTATCAGTCCTTTATTAAAATATTTAATTGATGGTATTTAAATCTAAATATTTGTTCTCCAACTGTGAGTACGAAGCACTTTCTTTTTTAAATGATTTCATGCATCACATTTACATTATTATAACCTAATTTGTCGATTTTTATGGTTCAAATATTAATAGAATTGTAGTTAAATATTCTAAGTAACTAATTCCTGCAATAAAACAGTAGAGGAAATCGTCTGTGACAGAATTCTGTTTTGATTATAATTCGAAATTATTGATGAAAATAGCTGCTTTAAATGCATCAAACCAATGTGAGCAAACTTTCTAAATGCCATCTCTGAGAACTTTAAATATTAGAGAGAGTTAAACTGGGATAAAAATTTAAAATCTTGGTGTGTTCCAATTAAATTACTTTCCATCGTCTTTTATGAACATTTAACATAATAACATTTAAGAAATATAAAACAGCCGAGGAAATATATTCTATAATATAATTATATTTGAACTTCCAATTGGAACTGTAGACAGAAATCGCTGCGAATTAATGTAACAGTCTAAAGTGATTAAACTTTTTAATGTCAACCCATTGAATTTTAAATAACAGGAAGGGATTAAGCTGGGATAAAGATTTACATTCAGAATCGTTCTGGGTGAACAAGAACGTCTTATCATTTTTGCCATTGTCATAAATAAGAGCATGGGAGCACACGTATTGAATTATAAAATTCCAATGAAATAAAAATTACTAAGTTCTCAAAAATAGCCGTAGAGAGTTGATTTCAAACAGGATATTAATGCAGTTAACTAAAATCAAATGGAATTCAATTTTGAAATATAGTTATTCACTATCTATTGGGTTGTTCGAAAAGTAATTTCGTTTTTTTTTTTTTTTTTGTGGAAATGAAAGACAGTTTTCGTATAATAAACAAATACTTTATTAAATTATATATTGGCCGTTCTGGTCCAACATCTTTTGCCATCTTTCTGGTAGTAGCATAATTCCATGCTCATAAAATGTTTGATCTTTGCTGCCAAAAAACTGATCGAGGTGGTTTTTGACCTCCTCATTTGAGGTGAAGGTTTTACCGTCTAAAAAATTTAGCGAACCAGTTCTGGCACTGGCGTACTGTCAACACACCTTCTCCATATACATCGGTCAATTTCTTTCTGGCTTGAACAGCATTTTTACCCTTTCTGTAGTAAAACAGTAAGATATGTCGAAAATGCTGCTTATCGCTCTCCGTATTTAAAAGGGCACCAACCCAAAACTACTGCGTAGAATTAATTGCAATTTTTCACACATAAGCCTTGCTTTATGAGCTCTCAAAGCATATAAAAATTATACGGCTTAAATGTGAAGTTGGGTGCAAAAAAATACAATTAAATCCTCTGTCGGGAAAAAACGAAATTACTTTCCGAACAACCCAATAAGAGTGGCATAACCATGTGCTATACCCACTAAACGCTTTGAAAATGAAGAGTAAATAACTACTACTTGCTTTAATTGATTTTACGCCATTATTTTAAAGATTTCTTAACATGAAATATATACTTACAGTACACTCCTGAGTATCCAGTTCGCGACTATCCGGGTTCCATACTATCCGGCTTAATTTTCTTTTATTATAATTAAATAAGGAAGGCAAGGCGTCTATTAAGTCATTTATTAAGGTCTTGTTCAAAACCTAAAAACTGTAAGTTTTGGTTCTTATCTTAGGGTTACTTTTTCATATCCGTGTAATCATTTATTACTGAAAAATAAAATCAGATTGAGCCAATTTTCTTAAGAATTAGGTTTACGATTTACGTTAATGTTTCGTTTATGCTTCCTGTCTTTAAGTTAGGCATTACTGAATTTATGTTAAAATGTGAACAGTTTATACCCTTTAACTTACTTTTTCTCTAAAAAATTTATTGAAACGTGCAGTGCAATAAATAAACATATATAAACTACCAGTGCAAAGCTTTCTATTTTAATTCGACACGTTACCGGCAACTGCTTCTACTATGATTCATTGAGCCACGGCTGCGTTCACATGGAAGTAAATGGAGGACTTAGTACTTAATAAGAAGCGAGAAAATAAGAATTATAACAGAGAATTTTGGTATAAAATCTTTGTCTTCTGGTATTGGTGGACAAAGAAATGAATTCATAGAACTCTGGCCAATCCGGGTTTTTTTTTTCGTTATCCGGCTAGTCCTTCCGCCAAATTAGGCCGGATATTCTGGAATGTACTGTATAAGTTAGAATCGGAAAAACTCGAAGCATATGTTTTTTTTTTTTTTTTCAAATCAAACAGTCCCAGTTTCCGTCTCTCCACACACATCCATCCTTCCTTTGGAAAATTTCCCCTCAACTACGAAATAACTTATTTGTGTTTGAAATTAAATTATTTATTCGTGTTGAAAATATCTAGTTAAATATAAATATTTAAAACTGCATTCTAAAGGATTCTTCCCATCTTTTACTGTAAGCAGAATATAGCCGTAAGGTTTCGGTAAATAATGGCAGTTAAGTCAGGATTTACCTTTTTTATTGCTGTTGTTGTTGGTTCGTGTTATAGTTAATTTCAGTGGTAAAGGATCAGGCATTGAATCTGGAGAGTTTAAATTTTTGAATCTCTATCCCACATCGACCTCTTGCATTTATACTTGTAGTTACCTAGGTTTAAATTCTGCAAATCTGGTTGTTTAGTTAATATCTTGTTTCCCCAGCTGAAAATAAAAGTTTGCCCGACATTGTTGATTCATCCAAGGAGGAGAAGAGAAGAGAGGAAGGATTATATGAGAAAGTCAGTGAACCTTGGCTATAAACCTTTGATGCTACAAAATAATCGGTCACCTCTCAACAACCGAGAGGAACTTTATTCTGATTACTTGCACTGGCGCACTCA